>BRYF01000013.1:3722500-3725000 GCA_030159135.1 Actinidia polygama
ACACAAACACACATATATTTATGACAAAAAAAAATTTAAATTAGCAGGGTTGGTCTACATCATACGAAGTATAAGTATAATTGGGTTGTTATATTCTGGAGGGGACAAATCAAACATGGGAGAGTTCTACTGTGCACCGGTGCAACAGGCGATGTCTACCGCAAATGGCTTGAATCTCTTTAAAGAAAGCTATATACTCGCGCCTCAGTCTGTTACATTGTTATCTGTTTAATTGTAAATATAACGTGTATAATTTCCTGTAAATTATATAAAACTAATTATCTCTATGGACGTATACATATTTTGTCAAACCATGTAAGTATTGGTGTCGTCTCATAGTTTGATTCTTGGCTCTAATTCTACTTTCTGGTATTTTGCACCCACTATATGTAAATGACCCAAACCACGAGACCATATGAAATTTCTTCTTGTTAATGATGTAATTTGAGTAATCAAGGACTTTTTGAAATATCCAGTGACGGTGCGGTGCTTGATGTTAACGTGATCCTAACAATTAATTCATTACTAGTGAGGTTAGCGTATGCAAAGCACGCGGGAATTTACGGTGGCCCATTATTAAAACTAAAATAGATATTTATATTGAGATTAATAAGGAGGTTAACAATATATTAATGATTTTGTTTGTTATATATATATATCAAGAATTGGACAAGGAGAACCTAAAAGAAGAACTATATACAAAACCTGGTACAAAAATAGGTGTGGGCTAATCTTGTTATTAATAAATGAATTACTCAACGGGAATCAAGGCCAAAACCCCAATTCCCAGACCTTTTGATCTCTGACATCGCGGCAAACTGCCATCACATTCCTTCACTTCTGTCCCGACTCCTAGCGTCGCCAACCCTCAACCCCATGCGGAGGAGGGGTGGCAGTGGCCACTGGCCATCGTTGTTTTTGTTGGAAAATGAGTGTTCAACCCCGAATTTTTTAGAATTTTTTGGCGAAGTTCGAGCTAAAAAATAAATTGATTCCGTCAATTTTTTTGAGCGATTCCAAGTGGCAACGTGTTTTTCTATATGTGAGGATTAATATCGAGTATTTGGTTATTGAAAACCATTTACAATTGAATAAAAAATTGGCATCAAAGTGAGTTATTTGGAAGGACTAAACTTTGTGTTCTTGATATTTTGGGGGTTGTCACACATTGAAAAAAAGATGGAATGTGAAGTGAGTTATAAATTCAAACTTTCACTCATTGGGATGGGCCCTAATGGGTACCCATATTTTTGAAGGAGGGGAGTTATGGATGGGCTTAGGCTCAGACTATGGACTCTGTGGATTGGGCTAAAAATTTCGCTCACCCGAAAATAAGTTTTTTATCGGGTTGTGGGGCGGACTACTCTATATATTTTTTATAGAAAATTTTTTTATTTTAATAAATAAGTTTTCTTTAATTTCAGTTTTATCCCCGAACAGTTGCGTCTTTTCAGATTAGTCCCAAAAGTTGCATCCGTTCAGATTAATTCTGAACTATTGCATCTGTTCATTTTCGTCCCTGTACGTTTAAATTTTAAACAAATAGATCTCTTGAAGGGTTGTCTTCATTCTGAAAAGTTGTGTCTTTTCGTTGTCTATATATTACTTAACGCTCCAGCAGTTCCAAATACTTAAACAATTAGCATTTTCAGATTAAAGTGCTGCTGCAACTCTTTTATTTTGTTCATTATTTTTTTAAAAAAGAGATAAAGTTCGATATATAAATTTGGTTCTCCAGACTTGAAGTTCGAAGTGCTTTAATTTCAAGTAGATCGTTGGATCCTGGGAGACATACGCTGATCAACTAGTAACACCGGAGCGAGGACGAATTTTGTCTTAAGGAGATTGTGTCAAACACAAGCCTCGATCGTTCATTGTCTGATTATACTTGTACAAACGGTACCTTCATATTTTTACTGTTTACGAATTTACGATAAATAGGAAAGTAAAATCCCTGTAACGTTGAGAAATCAACTACAAGATTTTATCAGCCTATTTCATTTGTTAACAGATTGTTATTTTCCTAAGTACTTAGTCAGATTTTTCCTATAATTTTCGGTGGTCCGATGTACGTGGAGGGGTTCAGGCAGAGTAGGTAGGGTGATGCAGCAGCCGGAGTTGACGGAAATGGTGGTAGATTGTGACTGATGTGGAAGGTGGGGATCTTTTTGGAATTTTACAATCTGGAGTGTACTAAGAAATTTGGGTGTACAAAGATGTTCTTGGCTTGCATTTAGAATATCCCCTTCTCCATGACAGATCATCGTAGAAAAGCAGATACTGTCGAGGGCAATCGTGTCATAGTGTGCCAGTGACGAAGAACAGAAACCACTAACTCATTTATAATATAAGACACAAATATTTTTAAATTTTTTAAATTATTTTTCATAATTTATTGTTGAAATTCATTTGAGTTAATCTAATTACTGAGATTTTACCTGAAATTATTTTTTTTTTCAAAAAGATATCATTTCATTCTTTTCAAATATATATGTCTCAT
>BRYF01000013.1:3842500-3845000 GCA_030159135.1 Actinidia polygama
GAGAACTGAGAATGTAATTTTTTCTCTAATTTAAAAAGAATTAGTAAAAATAAAAATAAAAAAATTACTCAATAAATACGCTATATCTTCTATTATTAGTGAGTTTTTTCACGAGCAAATTTAAAAGTTGGAGTGGGCCTAGAATAAGCACCATCTTATGGACCAGATATGGGCTTCCAAATGGGCTTCGATTTCTTGAAAGAAAGGGAGCGCACAATTTTTAGCAAATCCGGATCACTAGGCCCAGTTAAACCACTCTTCTTCTTCCTTGCTCATTCACAAATAAAACCCCATTTCCCAAACTTTGTGGCCCATTGGGTCTAGTGGTCCAGATTTGACTTAAAACCCAAGCCGTTTGGCCCATAATATGCTATTGGGCATTGGGCCTCTCTCAACAAACAAATAAAACAAAACATAACATTTTTAGAATAGAAATGAGGGAGTGACTGTGGTATACATTCTTAATAAATAGTGTATGTAGTGGTATAATATTACTATAATTGATCGTAACATTCACCATAATTGATCGTAACCAAAAAAAATAATATTTTTTTTATCACAAAATGTCATAACATTGACCATATTGATACGTAACACATTATTTTTCGTTATTTTGAATATACATTCTCCCACCATACTGATCATAATATACATTATAATTTATCGTAATATTTTTATGGCACACTATGGATACTATAATTTTTGTCTATAAATAAATGTTTTTATTTAGTTATCATATTAAACTTGGTCATCTGAATTAAAACTTGATACCACTCATAATTTAGTTATCTGAATTACAACTTGATACCACTCGATATTAAGGTTAAGGAAATAACTATTACTATTAGTATTTATTTTGAAAACTCAACTACATACAAAATATTTAAAATATTTTAATAAATTCCGTACATCATATTAAATTTGGGTTAACATTAAAGGGTATAAAAGTAAAATTACACTATCGAGCTGAAGTCCTATGAAACACGTGGGACAGATCACGTCAAGTATGGCACACGTCAAGTACGGTAAAACACAAAAATTATGAAAGAACTAATAATTGCCTGTGCCCACGGGCACTACGTAAAAAAAAAACTCACCTCTTAAATGTACTCGTTAGAGTTTTATAATTTAAAAAATAGATAAGATATAAATGTCAGATAAAATATACATTGCATGTATATATGAAAAGATATATTGCTAGAAAATGAAGAATAAATTAGAACTACAATGATTTTTAGTTAGTTTGAAAAAAATAAGGTGGAAAGAAAGAGGTGTTTTAGTTATTTTTTTGTGTGGGTCCCACTAAAATTTGATCCAAAGATAAAAAAATATTAAATACAAAAAAAATAAAAAATGAGAGAAAAAAGTGTGTGCTTTAATTTTTTGTTGCGGGTCCCACTAAAAAAATAATTCAATGGGTAAAACATTTGCCCATCTTAAAGGTTTTTTATACATTGGATAAGAACCTATGTGGGTCCCACACATTTTGAGAAGAAGGAAGTGATAGTTTTGGAAGAAGAAAAAAATAATCTCAAGTGAAATTTCAGCCGTTGGATTAACTCAAATGGATTTCAACTGTGAGACCCTAAATCCTAAATCTCTTAATTAATTTAATTTCATGGATATATATAAGGTAATTATGTTAATTAGTGTAATTTAATGAATGTGGGTAATGTGCGTCATGTGTGGGAGTGTGTTTGGGGATATAAATGTTATTAATTAAAGTTATAGGTTGAAAATGTAAATATAAAAACTAGTTTGGGGTTAAAGTGCAAGAATTATAACTTTTGGAATGAAATTAAAAAGATTTAAAAGTTGGAGGGACTGAAGTGTAATTTTGATAAAAATTTGGCTTAATCAGCCAGGACTCCGTCAAAAGTTATTGTTGTTATCCTATTAATAATTGAGTATATACATATATTGTATAGTTTAAGAAGAAGAAAAAGAAAACAGAGAGACGTGAGAAAGAGAGAGGGAGAGAACCGAGAGACAGAGAGAGGAGAAACATAATTCAATTACAGGTAATTTATTGATTGATGTGTATTTTGTTAAGATTTGAAAAGTTATATTACTTTTTTTTGGGTAGATCTCATGAAATCATATGTATATATATGCATATTTGTATTTATACAAGTTGTTAGGATTAAATTAGTTTGAGAAAGGAGGAAGAATTTCAGAAATATAGAAACTGGAATTCGCAGATCTTGCTGGTCTTCCATGGCTGCCAGATCTGAAAATTATTCAGTGTGGGCGAGCCTATGGTACTATCGTGTACCCTATTTGATAATTGGTCAATCGGATGAGTTTTTGACTGTGTGAGTAGTCGTTTCCTATGTTTTTCAGTGTTCTGGATTTGATTATGGGGTCAGTTTAAACTAATTCTAAAGTTAGAGTGACGTATTATATAAAGTGGTAATCGGTAGTGATAATTGGCGTATTTGGTGACAATCAACGGTGAAAAATGGTCCGATCGTTTTGAAATTTTACTGGGTTATAACTG
>BRYF01000013.1:3872500-3875000 GCA_030159135.1 Actinidia polygama
ATCATGTTTTCTTTCTTCTCTTTTGAACTGAACAATTATAAGGTTTTTTATTTACATTTAGTAAGCATAAAACACTTGATTTTCTAGAATTGGGCTCCACTAATAAATTTTGGCCTTGGTTGAGATAAATTAGACAATATTGGTTATTTTGTCTTCAGTGAATTTTTTTTTATTTTGATCGGGATTCTTTATTTGTTCTAATTCGTTTTGATTAAAAGATCCAATTAGAAAAGTTAATTTTTTTATACATAAAAACCACTAAAATCCAAATTATTTGGATTGAATTTTAATGGTTAATTGTAAATTTTTTAATACTTCTTATTAAGACGAACTGAAAAATAAAAAATGTTGACTAAAAAATAAAAACAATTATTATAAATAATAATAATCTAAAATAATCGAATTTATCTCAAATCTAGCATATAGTTTGTAGTTAGTTTGTCTTTTTAGCCCCACACAAAAACAAAGCCCAATTTTTTTTTTATGCTGTAAAGAAATCCCACTTTGAGAAACACTCTTTCTCATGTAAACATGTTAGGTCAATAAGGATCCATTTCTGCCGGGTTCAAATGCTTCAAAAGAGGGTAAACTCAAAAGGGGTTAAACCAATTTTAGGGAAACACAAAAGCCAATAAAGAGAAGAAAAAATGGAAATAAAAGAAAGAAATAAAGAAAGAAGACCCAAAATCAAACTAAAGAGCCATTATGACTAGGATGGGATCGGGACGGGAATTTTGCGGATCTCTCAAAATCCAGACTTGTCCCGCAGTTAATACTCCATGCCCTAAACTCTCCTTGATCCGCTATTAGAGTTGGGTATTCCAACCTCGCCTATCGGGTACTCTGAACTTGAAAATTTCAAAAAAATAGCTTAAAATTAGGTTATTTTAATTAATAACCTTTCATAAAGTAATCAAAAATAAACTCAACCAAACAGACATATAAACAAAGGGATTTTTTTTTATAAAAAAAATACTAAAAAAACTAGCCCAAAAGAGCTTTTTATATCTTATTAAACTAGCAGGAAAAAAATGTGCTATGCACAAACAACCTATGCTATATGGTTATATAAATTCAAGTACTACATTAATATCGTCACTAATTTAAAAATGTTCTACAACAATCTGCATAGAAAAATATAAATGATATGTAAAAAAAAATCACTAAAGATAAAAATATTTCAAAAAAACATACATTCTTTGGATTATTATGTCTTTATTTTATATATATATATATATATATTGCGAATCCTCTGTTCAAGATGAATTCGAACGGTAAAAGAATAAAAATCTAAAAGAGTACCGTATAAGTTTTTTTAGTCGGGGGTAAATTGAAAAATAGTAATAGTTTAAGGTGATATTCTGTAATGACCCTTAATTTTAGAATCCCAAGCAATGTAGAACGCTATATAGTGTCCACTAATTTTAATTTTTTTTCTAAATCTGTGTTTTTTGAAAGTATAAATGCCATAAATAATTTGCGTCTAATATAGAACACCACCTCAGTGTTCACTTAACACACGTTTTTAAAAAGACATATTTAACCTTGACACTCTTTTTCTTTAAATAATTACCAATATTGTTATCTTTCTTAAAAATTCCATCTTCATATTATCAATTTTTAAATTAAAAAAAACAATAATAACACGGTTTATCCATTACATGTTTTTTCTTTATTGTAGCACAAATTCAAAAGGATTCTGCTATCGACCGCCCTAAGGGCGGTCGTTAAGAAGCACAAAATGATAAAAAATAATATTTTTTTATACATATTTCACACTTTTTAATACACTTTTATATTTTTTTTATACACTATCGACTGCTCTAATGGTGGTTTATAACATTTTTCAATTCAAAATATAAGTGTATGAAAAATTCATGTAACAGAAGCAATTAAAAAATAATTTCGATCAAATTACTAATATAACTTAAAGAATAAATTATGCAATTAGAATTATATGCATATTAACCATTACGAATAAAAAAATTTAATTTGCTCCATAACTTTAACTCGAGTGTCATCGTCGTTTAACTATTTTTTTTCTGCAATCTCTTGACGTACTTCAATCAATTGGTCACCAAAATCTGGAAAAAAAAATGGTAAATTAGAAGACAACTGGTATTTTTGTAAACATCAGTGTGCGTATATAGAGTGAGAGAGTTCCAAAACATCTACAAGCTGTATAAGTATTTGGAGTTTTTTATTCATATACTATTTTATTTTGATGAGACATCAAGACAAGACATGTTCCACTGAACAGCATATTTTACTGAAAAGACAATAATTGCAGCCTTTGACGTTTCTCTCTTTCTCCTTAAAACCCTCTTCAACACCCACACGCAAGCTCCTTTGACTCCCAACAATAACCAAATAGGAGAGCCAGAGGAGAGAGAGAGAGAGAGAGAGAGAGAGAGAGAGAGAGATCACAGCCGCAATTTGGCTTACGAAAGACAACTTTTCTTTCCATACTACTACGCACAAGTGGGGTGACAGAGAGAGA
>BRYF01000013.1:3895000-3897500 GCA_030159135.1 Actinidia polygama
CTGCATCATCAGCCATGTCACTGGAAGCAATGTCATGGCTTAGTTGCATATGCATGCATGCCAAACCCATATACAATGAATACCTGCATCAACATTTGGATAATGCATACGGAACATAAAAGAAAGTATGCTACTTCTCTATACCTGAGTAATTGGTAAGTCATCCTTTCCTTGTACACTTGCATTGATTTGGCAAACTTGGAGTAGAGCTTGTTCCGCCAGGCCCCCAACTTTCATTTCACTCGGTGCACCAAATATATATATTTTTATTTAATCGGACACGTTGGATATACATCACGAACACACGTGTCCTTCCTTCGAACATGTGTGTCCGTAGGCATATCCGTAGGAGCGTCTAAGATAAAAGTGCAGCAATCAGAGAAGGAGCTTCTAAGATAAAAGTGCAGCAATCAGAGAAGGTTAACGAGCCATGAGAGACTTACTACAAGGATTTTCGATTCGTTTGACTTCCAGATTGGCTTGCTTAATGTGTCAAAAGGAGGGACATAATGCTCATTTATTTTTGTTGTAATAAACTTATTGTGCTCGTTAGTCTAATATGCTTAACGAGATGCACTGAATTTAGACCGAATATGAAATGCTGCCTTTTTTTGTAATAAACATATTTTTAATTATTTTATTTATTCTTAAAAAATATATATTTAATATATTTTATTTCAATGTGTCCTTGATGTGTTTGTGTCCTAATTTTTAGAGAAATTATGTGTCTATGTGTCCGTACCATGTCATATACGTGTCCCCGTTTCCGTGCTTCTTAATTAGATTCAACAAAGCACAATAAAGCCTTAGGTCGGTAAACATCTAATGGGAACTTCGCCTAACAAAAAATGAATCAATAGATAGATATTGCAATAATTTGTAATTTCCAATCGCAATAATTTGTAATTTCCAACCACAAGCATGTGAACCATAAAGCCAAGTGAAAAATTGTAAACAGCATACTATAGCATACTTTTAACCAAACAGCAGCACAGAACCATACCGGTGCAGCACCTGTGTGTTTACACTGCAAGCAGGACAGGAAGGCCTTCCTTAAAGAATGATGTGTGCCCCTGAAACAAGAACCCCCTTTTTTACTGAGATTGAGGGATCCAAACCTAGTAAGACTGGCAGAATGAGAAAGTATAAGGCAAAGTCTTTTCTTTGCAATTGCTAAAAGACTAGTAAGATGCATAAAAGAAGTGATGGGTGAGGAAACCCTACAGTAGTGGAGCAAGTCTATGACAAAAACCATCAATAAATTAAAACAAAAAATGATAAATGGAAAACTAATAACGAGGAGAGAAAATCAACAAAAACATCTGTCAATGAACTTATGGAGATAAAATAGAAATCAATGCTCTCCTTGTGACATTTAAGTACTTGCTAAAATTTTCAAGCTCAGTATATCTAACCTAAAGGAAGGAAGCAAATCAACAAGCCACCTCTCGCTCTTTTTTTTTTATTTCTTTCAGCATCATGGAATAATATAGTACTAAGAGGGAAGGTGGGCAACTTTAGGGCAAAGATGCAAGATTCCTAGAAGTAAGAAAGAAAACGTGGTCAACGTTTGATATACCTAAATAAGGGAAGAAGTATGAGAATTAGTACCTAAATACAGTACCTAAGTTGCCCTAAAAATTCTTAGTACCTAAATACAGTACTAAAAGGGATGGTGGGCAACTTTAACGACAAAGATGCAAAATTCCCCAAAGAAAGAAAATGTGGTCAATGTTTGATATACCTAAATAAGGGAAGAAGTATGAGAATTACCAGCAAAAGAAGAACATATAGGACAAATTTTGGTGATATTCAGGGAAAGGAGCTTCCCAGACTCCAGTTAATCCGAAAAATAATTGCATGTGATATAACAACACTCAAATACATACCTATTGATGAACACGATGATCGAGTTACTAAGCGATCTCACTGTTGGGAGACTGAGCTCATTAAGCAATAGACCCAGACTCCGACCTGCTTCACTTGATCAATCTCCAGCATTGATATTGAACTCAGCATGCTTTCAGAAAATAAGTGACCAGCAGTTCATACACTTAAAAAGATCATTAAAGCATTGCCTTCAGAGACTTGATGAAGGTGCCTCTGAAGAGCCACTAGGATCAAGTGTTTAAAGAAGAAGAATAGAGGCAACAATTTTCACTGTTGGCAAACTTATCCTATCATTTCCTGGCTTGTTATCATATGGTGAGACCGATCAGACTACTTACAAAACCTAATTAAGTGCATCACAATGATTAACACCACTGCTTACCTGGAAAGCTATTGAGTAAATTTCATCCCTAAACTTTAGCACCCAAGCCAATGATGATTCAAGTGAACCGTCCAACTCACTAGAGTACAGGCCCTGAAAATCACGTAACTGAGCATGTTCGGCTTTTAATGAAAGTGAAAGGAATTGCAAAAAAGGGGGAGTTTCAGAGTACAGATATATCGTGGAGTAATCATGGCAGGTAGCACAATAAGATGGTGATCAGAAAAT
>BRYF01000013.1:3902500-3920000 GCA_030159135.1 Actinidia polygama
CTATTGTGTTTGGGAGATTAGCCACAGCTCAAAAGCATCTATTGCAGTCCTATGACGAACTAGCTCTTGCAATTTATCTGATTGTGATATGGTTACGAAAGTCCAAGATTTTTGGATCCAATTTTAAAAAGTTGAGTAATTCTTACTTATTGACCTAGTATCCCACTATTGTGTTTGGGAGATTAGCCACAGCTCAAAAGCATCTATTGCAGTCCTATGACGAACTAGCTCTTGCAATTTATCTGATTGTGATATGGTTACGAAAGTCCAAGATTTTTGGATCCAATTTTATTCTTTGAAAAATATATCACTGCAATAAAGCAAAATTGTTGCTAAATAGTTTAGTTCAATACATTAGCGCACGACGCAGTTAACTTAGTAACAATCATTAAGGACAGAGTGAGCATAATTCATGCTTAATAGAAGTCAGTTTCGGTTTCTTCTGAGAGTGAATGCTACAAGATCTAAAACCCTACTCGAAATCCATAACCAATAAACACAAAAAGAAATAAAATACTTCAATGTGACCTAAAATTAATCAATGTATCGTAGATGCTAACTTTTAGAATGTACTCTCCAACAATTGCACGAGCAGCAAAGTTTTCAAACGTAAAATGAATATTGATGCTACTGAACATAAAATTTGTTCATAACGAAGGGGAGTTCCACAATACCAAGCACTTTCAATGATAAATAGAGAAGACATAATCATACAATACAATAAGAGCATCTAAAACGCATTCCTACTAAAAATAAACAAGAACATAAATAAAAAGAAGGGTGATCAAATTATAAAAGTAAAAACTGTAGGAAGAGAGAAGAAAATCAGAAGGATTCAGATGCAAACCCAACAAAATCCAACTCTAGAAATGATATAGTAGTAATTAATTTCAGTAATACCATAATTAAAGGGACAAATATTAGCCAATCAACAAAAGAAACTATTAACTAGAGAGAGGATACAAATACAATAATAATTGACAACCATAAATAGTTGAAAAAATCATCAGAGACATAATGGCAGCCAAAAAATTTAAGAAAAAAGAGAAAAAGAACACTCAAACCTTACAAGTTACATCCAATGCTCTCCTTCCCAATGTCACAAAACAATACATTTGGAGATAGTGTTTGTGTTTGTGAGCAAGAAAGAGAGAAGAAGAAAAAAAGAACAAGAACATGACCCATAAAGTACACTTGAAACAAAATGGAAGAGCAATACAGTGGTAAAAAAATCAAAAATTATTTGGTCATACACGACAAAAGAAAAAACAAGGAAAAATGGAACATTCTATAAACATACAACAAACAGTTGTTGCCAAGAAATCTAAGAAAAATAGAAAGATAAAATTAATTCACACCAACGTTAAATGTATTAATCTCGGCTTCAAAAAGATATTAGATTTAGAATACGTAATCGTATTATAAAAATTAAAACCCAAAAACATATATAAAATTTCATGCAATTGAAAACTTGAACAAATAATGACAAAGCAATAACAGTCGATCACAAGAATCAAAAGGTGAAATTCTTGAATAGAATTCAGAAAATATAAAGATACACAATAAACTAAGGGAACGATTTTGATAAAAATGAAACGAAAGTCAAAATTGAAAATAAAAAAAAACACAAATTACGGGAATAATGTCAAAGTTGGAAGAAAATAATGAATACACTGAGATGAACAATTCAAATAAAAAACAGACAACTACAACTATTACAAAAGGGGAATCAAAGAATATGAGCATAAGCTAGATGGACTGGGGAAAAAAAACCACATACAAAACCATGAAAATCAAATTAAAAATCTAAAATGTAATATCAAGGAATACAATGGCGAGCAATAATTCAAATTAAAAATAGATAAGGAGAAGGATTACAAAAGGTTGATCAAAGAATATGATATAAACCTAGATTAGGAAAGAAAAAATTAAAATTCAATTACAAAATCCTGAAAATGAAATTAAAACATAAGGAGAATTATCAAAACCAAAACCAAGGGAAAATTACAATAAACAAACAAGTCATAGGAAGCAAAACACGAGCAATGACAAAGACCAAAAATATGGAAAACATCCTTAATCTAAAAACAAACTTCTATTTGGTTGCCAAACAATTATAGAAGAGAAAATAAAGATTGAATCTTAAGTCCATCAAACAAATACAAAAGTCAACACAAAAAATCAACAATTCTACCTGTAACTCGTAAAGTCAATATCTAAAATGTCAAAAAGAATATAATAAAAAAAGTTGACAACTTACATCTCAAAAGACAAAATAGAAAGGGGGAAAAAATATTCGAAAATCTTAGAAAACCGACAAATAAAAACCTTATAATTAAAATAAAAAATAAATTTAAATTAAATCACTTGAATAATCTAATTATAACTCCATAAAGTGAATGATCAAACAACAGTGGTAGGTTGAGAAGATCAATCACCTAACTCTCTTCTCCAATAATTACTCATCAACAAAAAGAAGATATAATAATACAAAATCAGGAAATAAACCTTCGTGTTTGACCTAAATGAGAACCAAAAAAAAAAAAAAAAATTTGACTAGAGAATTGGGTTGAAAACCATTTTAAGGACAAAAGAGAGCAAAATCATATGGAGAGAGAAGAAATGAAAAAAATATTTACAAGCAAATTTCCACAAATCAAAATTAAAAATGGAAGATTAGAACTCAATGGATAAATTATTAGCCAATCAACTAAACATGCCATTAGTGAGAGAGCGAGAGCAAAAACATAAAAATAGAGGCCGAGGGCCCTGAAAAGAAAACAAAATATTAACCTAATGGGTTAGTCAAGTGGGAATTTGGCCACAGCTAAGGGGCTTTTAACTCGCAAGATTGCAGGTTCAAATACCCTTGCTAACAACTCTTGGGGCCGGGTTGGGCTATACCTCGACTTTAATTAGGCCCCCTCCGCTAGTAGATAGTATGTTTGGTCCCGGTCCTCATACCCAGTTATCAACCAAAAAAAAGAAAACAATACAAAAGATTACATAACAATTGGGAACCCGAATAAACTAAACAAACCGTTCAATGCTAGTAACCAAAATTACTCAAATAAATAAATTTGCAACTATACAAATCAAAATCCGAAAACGCATTACGAATATCAAACACTTATTAATTAAAACGAATAGAAATATAGACTAAATTAACAGAACAACTTCATGAGAAAAAATCAAGATCTGAAACGTGAAGTAAATAAAAAAATTGAAGTATATAAAAAAATTGACTGTTTATCATCCCAAAAAAAAGATAAAAAGGCAAAAAATAAAATAAAAAATAGAACTTGTAAAACAATATATGAAACCCTCAAAAGATCAAATCAGAAACAAAAGAAACTAAATCAACACAAAAGTCTAATCAAAATTGCATGAGTTCAATCATTAAACAAAAATAATAGATTGGAGCTTAACAACAATAAGAGGTTGGAGCTAAATCTCTGCCAATGATTATGCATCAAAACAAAAGGCAAATAAAATGTAAAATAAAGAAACAAAACTTTAGTCTTAAAATAAACTAGAACAAAAATAAGAAGAAAGGTGAGAAACAGGGATAGACACCATTCTTTAGGCTCATACCTCTCTGTCCTTGAGTTCTAAGAAAAAAAAAGTATAAAAACTATATGAAGAGGAAAAAAAGTCCAAAAAGATCTAGAAGCAAAGCATTGTCATCAAACTTATAAATAAATGAAAGATTAGTTAATCAAAATAAAGAAACCATTAGAGAAAAAAAGGAAGACAAATTATAACAATTGAAGACCAAGAAAATTATTGTTCGCAGAATCATAACGAGCCAAAAAAAATAATTGAAAATTTCAATTAGGCACAATCAACTTATTTAGAGCCAATAAATCCAAGGGAAAAAAGAAACTTTGAATATATCCCGTGCAAGTCAAGTATACTAAGATCCATAACAACGATCATCCATCACGGTCAATAAACAAAATAGAGAGAGGGAGAGAGAAAAAGGACCCTAAAAGGCATTCTTAAAATTAAACGAAAAAATGACTAACCGACAACAATCTGAATGCATAAAACTTAGCTTCGAAACGCATTATGTTAAAAAAAGAATTATATTCCCAAAATGCATCAAGAACATTATACAATTGTCAATTGCAAAAAAGACAGCTCTCTGTGAACATCGAAAGAACCAAAAGGCGAAACCCCTACAAATCAAAAATCAATACAAACAGATGCCAACAACAATTCAACAGAACAATTTTACCACAATTGCATCAAAATTCGCAATCACAATAACCCAAAATTTTTTTATCACAACAACAAGAATTCCACTACTAAATTGCCCAACTCCTTCTCTAGCACGTGCGAAAACTCCTCAATCGGCCAATTTTCATCCCTCCCTCCATAGAAAAGCAAATAACACAATTCCTCCACCTTTAGCTAATTTCAAAATGTTTAGTTAATTTACAAATAAAGCAAATTTTTCATCGTGAACGTTGTCCATCCGTTGAAATCATGAACAAGAACCACAAGTTAATTCCAAATACATCAAAAACTAAATAAATCATAATACATTATAATGTTTAGTGCAGATCCATATCAGTTGAATAAATTTAATTGATCTAAATCAAAATCAAAATCAAATTTGAGTTCACAAAAAGTGGCATAAAGGTATCTGAAAACCTAGTCCAAATACACAAAACCGACACAAAGGCATAGGAACCCATATCCCAGCAACTTCAGCTAGAGTTGGACACCTAATCCCTTTCTTGACAAGGGTCTGTTTAAATATATCAATACTCTTCTTAATTTTACTTCGTTGTCCTGTTTTTTCTTCTCCCATTACCACAAACCATCATCCCAATCATATGACTCTAGCATCACCATCATTAACCACATTATGAAGTTTATGGTGCCGCGGTTACATAGAACTACGCGAACATGTTGACACAATTGAAAAAGAACCAGACATATCTATACATGAATATATGAAATCAAACATAGCAAGAGTGTAAGAAAAAAACTGCAGGAACACGAAGCCCAGAAGTAGAGGTTGACGGAATTCGCAAAGCAGATGGCTCCGAAGCCTTTTGATTTCTGCAAGCAGAGAAAGAAATACTACAGATTTCGATTACCGAATTATCAAAAAACTATGAATTAGGCTATGAATTAATGAGTTTTGAAGCTGCATAGGAAAAACTAGGGTTTGTTGGACAACAGGCCGAGGGTGGGATCAGTGAAGAAAGAAAGAAAGAGTGGCTTCGTTTCTCTTTTTTATCTTTACTTATCCTTTCTTTTCATTTGTTTTCTTTTCTCTGAACTTGCCCAATAACCCAGAAAAATAAAAGGCGGATTCCTCAAGTCAAAACCGTTATTCCTCCTCTCAACACGCATACTTGCAATTGAACTTGAACACAATCAGAAAAATGCATTTCATACAGTGACAACAAGCTATCTTGAAATTGAACAAAAGCGCATGTATAGGTTCAATTGGGTATCCCCACATACATGAGATAAAAGAAGAAGGAAAGAAACAAACAAACAACAGCTTATGCAGTATTACAAAATTTCTTTTCTTTTCTTTTCTTTTCTTTTCTTTCCGTCTCTTTTCTCTGAACTTTTGTACAATCACCCAGAAAAACAAATGGCGCATTCAATGAAAGAATGATCAACAAGATATAATTCAAATCACTACCACAATAAGACAAAAAAAAAATCAATACGAATTACAAAATTACGCACAAATACAAATAAATACATATTCAATAACTGGACGTGAATAGGAGTTATCAGGCCCATACTCTGTAGAGGACTTGCGAACAGGACTGAATGAATCAAAAAGGGAAGAGAGAAAGAGAGACTCGCCTTCAATTGACGCAACAGTACGATCTTCGAATGCATGTCCATGGCGAACGACCTTTTCCCTCTGTAGCCGCCATGATTCCCACCATTGCAACCCCTAGCCCTACGCGGCTACGCCTAATTCTTGCGGTTCAGAGTGGTGTGTGTGAGAAAGACTGGTAATGGTCTGAATATATAGTCTGGACTCTGGCTTAGTGATCACGCAATATCCGGGATATCCGGTGAAGCAATCTGATTTCTTGCAAATATGGTAACTCCAAATCTCCTTGGAACATCTCCAACAGCATTTTTCCAATAAAAAATGGGGCAAAAACACCTTTGTCTCAAATGATTTTTTCCATCATTTTCCTATTTTTTTCCTCATTTTTTTAATTTAGAGAAATAGTAGTGTTGGTCTTCAATTGTTTCTCCATTCCTC
Organism: Actinidia polygama; assembly: GCA_030159135.1. Taxonomy (NCBI): domain Eukaryota; kingdom Viridiplantae; phylum Streptophyta; class Magnoliopsida; order Ericales; family Actinidiaceae; genus Actinidia; species Actinidia polygama. The sequence goes on from BRYF01000013.1 coordinate 3,908,757, forward strand.
TATTTTTAGTTCATTTTAGTCTCCAATGATATTCTCCTATTTTTTTGAATTTAAAAAAAAATGAGGTTGATCTACAATGGTATTCTCCATTTTTCCATTCCCCTATTTCTCTATTTCTTTTTGGGAAGAGTATTTATTTTTTAAAATTCTGATTAATAAAGTGAATTTTAAACAAACTTATTTATATTTAAATTGAAACTAATGAATAATTATTTTTTAAAAAAAATATAGCATGTCATATTACGTGTCCAATAATAATCAAACACGTGTCTCTTATCCACTTAATTGTGAACTTCAAATTATTAATTTTTGAATACATTAAATAAATCCAACCAATTTATGACCCGGTACTATTTATTTTATATATATAAATAATTAATAAAGAATAAAATCAAATAAATAATTTATATATATATATATATATAATATAAATAAATAGTCATAACATTAATATATAGAGAAAAATATACAATATTATAAATTAAATATTTAATTTATCTCTTAATTAATATTTTTTTTATTTCATGAGGCCACACTAATTATAAAAAAATATTCTCCATTTCTTCCTCCATTGCCCCATTTTTTCTCCCAAATTTTGGGGGAAAATGGGGGAATGAAAAAATGGAGGTATGGTCGGAGATGAATTTTTTTTCCTAATTTTTGTCATCAAATTTGAGAGAATAGAGAAATGGGGGAAAAAATCAGAAAATGGTTGGAAATGAAAATTTTTCTCCCATTTGTGTCACCCAGTTTGGGTTGGGGTGGGGTGGGGTGGAGGAATGGGAGAATGAAAAAAAAAATGGGGGAATTGTTGAAGATGAAAAATTGTCACCAAAATTGGGTGTGGGTGTGGGTGTGGGTGTGGGTGGAGGGCGGAATGGAGGAAAAAATGAAAAAATTGTTGGAGATGAAAAAAGGGGGGAATGGGGGAATGGGGGAGGTTTGGAGATGGTTTTAGTAATTTTTTACTTTTTAAATTGGTCAGAAATCAAAAAAAATAAATAGAAAAATACCTTAAGATACTAAAATTTAAATGCATTTTTTTTAAGTCGGAATTTGAAAAATACATTGGAAAATTTTTAGTGTCTTTTTGTAAATATTTTGTTATTTTTATTAACAGGTTTTGACTAAAAAAATTATACGAAAATCATTAAAGATAAAATTAATCTAACACGAGTGAACATTATACGGAATAGGCACTAATTAAGCATATTATTGTTGGGCATAGTGATGAGACTCGACTATATTTATTAACGATGGGTTTCACAAAAGTTTTTTAGTTAATTTAAAAGTTAATTATTTATCAGTAGTTGTGAATTAAGTGTCTTATATATAGTATTTTCTCAATTTACACAAAGTCAATATTTGTGAACTTCCCTCATATGTCATGTGAAAATTTGATTTGATATTTTCTTAATATTTTTTATCCAATTAAAATTGATATGTTTATGTCAACTTGCATTAAGTAAACATTTTGAGAACTTCTCTTGTTTATCATGCGAAGTAAATATTTGAGAATTGCTCTTGTTTAATTGATAACTTCTCAGTTTTCCTTTTAAAAAATTGTTAAAAATTTATTATTTGTTATCTTGTATAATGATAATATTTTTCATACGACAATTTAAAAAATAATTATTTCTAAATATAAAAATTATACTCATTTCCTGCATTGAAAAATTATTATTGTTAGTTTGTCTACGTAAATTTTATATCTGTTGGTAGTTACTCAAAATTGAATTTTTAGGTAGTAATTACTTATTATCGGAAAATGATACTGTTGTAATTTTCAAAAAAAAAACTAACCAAACAATGAAAAAATACACTAAAAAAATAATGCAAATAATAAAAAGTATATAAAGTGAAAAAATAAATTTATTATTTTATTTATTTCATCAGAATAAATTGGATATATTTTTATTCATTTTATACTAATTTGGGAATCATTGAAATAAATATTTGGGGCTAGGTGGGCTCACTCTGCCACCACTTCTACCTCTTTAGCTCCTACCTGTTTTTTTTCTTCCATTAATTTAATATTTTATTTTATTAGTTTGAATTGTTGGCTCTCCGAATATTGAAGTGTCGTTTTATAATTTCAACGCTATAAAGATGTTGATTTATTTTTATTTTAAAGAATTAAAATATTTATTAAAGTTCAAACAAATTATTCATATTAAAAATCAGCAATTACACAATCGAATAATATTTGTATTAAAAGGTAAATCATTGATTGAAATCAGAGCCGAAGCGTAACTTTTGCAAGAAAAAATATAAAGAAAGTAAGTCATCTTATTTTTTATAAAATGATTAATTTCGACAGATCAACAAAATAAATAATTTAAACTTGGTCAGTTCATGAGTGACGTTATCCAAACTTTAATAGGATTGGTGAAGAACGGTGGGACGGGTCTCCAAATTAATTGTTCTTGAATCAGATACGGAGTTATAAAAAAAAAAAAAAAGTTTTGTAAAAGAAAGTAAATTAGCCCACTCTCCAAAGCCATGTACCGTACGGTAAAGTTCAAATGGGGACCGTAGAGAAGCTCTGTTCCAAGATTATTTCCATAGCTACACGAATCCGTTGAACTGTTTACTTTTCTTAACGGCCAATAATCGGAAAGCATATAGACTCATCGCTAGAGAGAGAGTGTGTGGAGAAGGTAATATAATCTCGCCGGGACCTAGCGATTCCCACCCATTTCTCTTAGCGCGTGAGCTCCACTTTCCCAAATCCGTGGAGTTTTCTTTCAATGTATATATTTGCGTGTGTGATTATGCATTTGTGAATCTGTGCATGGTTTGCTTTGTCGGTTACATACAGAATCTGTTTCCATGCCTAATTTGTATATGTATGTAGTTTTTTTGCATCATTTTACTTGTTTCTTTAATAAATCGATCGATCTTCTGTGTTGAATTGACTCGTGTACTGCGAATTTCTTGATCAAGTCCCCCAAGATGGATATAATTGTGGTAATTAATTTCACCGATAAATTATTTGTCTGTTTGCAATTCAATATGAATTGTTTGATTCTCTGGTAGGAAGAATTTGTTATTTTAATTTATAATTTTTTTTGCTGTATGCGGATTTTTGTAGTGCAATTGTGAGTGAAAGAAACAAAATGTGGGGGATTATAAGGCAAAAGGTTGGAGCTGGAGGATTTCCTGTTCCGGTATTTGTTTCGATTTTGAGAATAAAAAAACTTTCAGAGTGCAAATTCCTCATGGAATAGTTATTCCAAGTGTAAATCTCGGTTATTTATTTATTGTTTTCTTATATTAGAACAATCCTTACAGTGGATACGGCCAGCATCATCAGCATGGAGACATTATTCTTCTGCGGCGAAAGAGGTAATTGTGGATTATGTTAATTGTGTTCTAGTTGAATCATTTCATTTTGCTTTCAGTACGTTTAGTTATTATTGGGTTGTGTTAGGACAAGGAGATTTTTCAAAAAAATAAAAAATTGTTAGTGACAAGGAGATGTTTAGTCCCGGACGCCTGGTTCGGTGTGTTATAGATTGTTATACACTTGGGACCTGGCCTACTACAAAATTTCATAACTATAGTTGTTTAAGCTGATCTTCATTTTCTGAAACTCGGGTAAACATGAAACTAAGATACTGTAAACTTCAATTTTTTTGTGTGTGTTTTGTTTTTCTCGAAAAGTTTTTGGCAGCAAACCTTATGGTCATTCTTCCTTGGTTTTGAGATTGGCTCGTTAAAAGTTTCTTTTGATTTTTTTTCCCTCTCCCCTTCATTTTCAAACACAGTGATCTGTTTCTGTGATGTCCCTTTTCCGTTAATTTATTTTTGTCTTTTTCCAAATATGTATAAGGTAACAGGACCACTAAACTTAGAGGAGTTATGTTTTGGTGCTAGGATTATTAGTTCAGATGCTTTGCTAATATTAAATGCTAATTGGGTGGTGACTATAACTTACCCAGAAAAATGAAAAATGAAACCAAACCTAGACGTACTGGTACTTAATCCTAATTGTAACAACCTAGCTATACTATTTCAATTTTCGAGCTGTTTCTTCTGCTCTTTTTTTTTCTCTCATACAAATACTGATTTTTACATTCTGGAGATTATCTAAACAGATGACTGTGAGAGATGCTCTAAACTCTGCCCTTGATGAAGAAATGTCTACTGATCCGAAAGTGTTTTTAATGGGGGAAGAGGTAAGAAATTTGAGACTGGGAATTGTTTGATGAGATTGTTCTTTGTTCTCTCATGTGCTGCGTGCCCTTTCTTATTGCAGGTTGGGGAATATCAAGGTGCATAAAAGGTTAATCTTCCTCCCTTCCTCAGTCTCTATCATGACCATAAATCATGTCCAAGTTCAATTAAACATCAGACCTATGATTCCCTTTTGTAGATTTCCAAAGGGCTGTTGGAGAAGTATGGACCTGACAGGGTTCTTGATACCCCAATCACAGAGGTGGGTTTAACTACTTGACTTGTCCTTGCTTGCTCATTTGTTAGTCTCCATGTTTGATTTAGAAAATTATTTTCGATATTTCTTCTTAGGTAAACTTGATCATTTGCATGCTTAAACTTCTACAACCATGATTGATTTTATTTTTTGTTTGTGTATGTATATGCTTTTTGTGTTTCTTCATTTCTTCTGTTTGCTTATACAATGCTTGTTCTTCAGGCTGGCTTTGCAGGCATAGGAGCTGGTGCTGCTTTTTATGGTCTTCGGCCTGTTGTGGAGTTTATGACATTTAATTTTTCAATGCAGGTTAGAGTTGACTTATGTTTTTTGTTATTTCTATTTCTTAATCATTGCAAAGTGAAATTCCCTGCTCGTCCAATTATAATTGTTTTCCTGGGCTGAGATGGTTAAGTTTTTTGCTTGTTTATGGCACCATCTTTTTGTTGTTATTTATTAGATAGCTGAACTTCTTGTAGGACCATTCATAACTTCAAAGTTTTCATCTGAAATTGCTTTACACACTTTTTTTCCACAAGGACGTATAGGTTCAGGAAAGCAGCACCTCCCCCTTTAGCACAACATGCTATGGTCTTAATGGGAAGTTTCAAAGTCTAAACCTGCCCAGTATGCAGTCCTTGGGTATTATGGCCGTAAGGTGAAAATATTGTATTTTCTCAGGACATGATACCAATGAAAAATGCATATAAAATGGCACCTTATAAAAATTAAAAAGAGCTTTTTTTCCATATGTAGGAGTATAACTAGAGAATATAATATTGTATTCTTACATCTTACTACAAACCATTATTCTAAATATAGTAAAATGAAGGAAGGTGGTCTGTATTGTTCTGCCTAAATTATTGGGTGAAAAATACAAAACTTAGGATAGTGCATGCATTATGTGATGGATATTTTATTGATTTTCTGGAAGAAACAAATTTGTCACAGTAGGTTTCTGTATGGTTTGCTTAATTTTTTCTGTAATTCTGTGTAAGGTTTTTGTCCAATCAATGATAATTTCTTTCTCAAGGAAAACCCTGTCACTAAGCTACAGTAAAAGAAGGACAGGAAGGAGCAGTTTGAACTTGAACTACTTATTAAGCACATTAGTCGTAATAGATTTTGCAAATCTGTTACTCAACTTTGTTTTGGTCTGTGGTTTTAGCACTTATCCTGATGTTATTATTGTCTTTGAATGTGAGAAAGATACTTGGTTGTGCACAAGATTGTACACCGGGAGCCAAAGCGAGCAACTAATGAGAAAAAATTGCCTCCCTCTCCCTGGATAAGGAGGATTGAGTTAATCTTTGGGACAGTAATTCCTGAATATCCCTTCTACTAAGACCTTTTGAGCAATCCACACAAAAACAAAAAACTTTTGAGCACACCCAGAAATGCAGGGTGGGGTCCATTCTTCAAGTCTAGCCAGCCTCAGATTTGAATTCTTAAATCATGAACCCTTCGAAAATATCTAAAAGACTCAACATACCCCAAAACAACCAAATTTTAATCAAGAAAGGTCTTAAGCACTGAACAAGAAGGAATAGGTAGCATAGAGTCAACATTGTCTGCAACAAGATACTTAAAATTTCGGCTTGTGCTTGGCAACTGTAGCTAGCACAACAGAGCTCCAGAGAGTGGTAATCAATCTGGACACCACATTATGTCATGAACAAATATTCTTTATGTTTTTGTGAATGTCATTTACAAGGTGTGTCACAAATATATCACATTTGTTAGCTGGGAGTCTCTCTATTGTCATGTCTACAAGGACCTACTAGCTTAGTAACTTGAATGAAGAGCCTAACAACATGGCTCAAAAGACTTGAGCCCAAATTACTAATAGTAGCTCACATTGTTCGCTGTATACCAAACTTTTCATCGCCTATTGATGTGGGATAGGCTCTCACAATATCTCCCACTAAAATATGTGATGCTCTCATTGCAATGCCCAAGTTCGCCCCTGGCAGAGTCACTAAAATATGTGGTATAGTTGGTCACAATCCACAACATAGCTGTTCATAAAAAAAGCACAGGTACAACACTACCTGGAGCCTCTGCCTCTCTCTGGAGCCTCGACACTCCTCTACCACACCACAATGTTGTCGATGTGACCAGGATTAGCTCCTATACCACTTGTAATAACCCGAATAGGCTATTGGCCCAGTAATTTGAATGAAGAGCCTACACACTGCACAGTTCATTTATATACCACGCTTCTCATCTTCCCTATCGACATGGGATGGATAACGCAATGTCATTCACTGAAACTTGTAAGTCGTGTTCTAGCTAATTTGATAAAGTTGAATACTCATCAAGAACACTTTTAACAGTTATTTTTTTGTGGGCTTTTCTTATGCAGTTAATATCTCCAGCGGATCTCAAATTTGATTTTCTTGCAGGCAATTGACCACATTATAAATTCTGCTGCAAAATCCAATTACATGTCAGCTGGCCAGATAAATGTACCAATTTTTTTAGAGGACCAAATGGTGCCGCTGCAGGTGTTGGTGCCCAACATTCCCAGGTATGATTCCTCGGGTTTCTTTTGTGCGTGATGGTTCTTTACTTGTTTAGTATTTTATATAGAAATAAGATGGTGTTAAACAATGTTCCTTTTAGCTTTAAGGTAATATGACGGACTGATTAACTACACATCTCTGTGTATGGGTGATAATTGAGGATGATTAAATTAGTGCCCAAATTGACGCATGCAAAAAAATGTTGCGACAGGAAGTTTTTGGGCTAACTAGTTGTTAATAGGGAGAATATCCTTTTCATTTTATTGACTTCTAGTTTTCCCCTATGGAGAAACCTAAACTTGTTTCATCGCACAGGGAAAAACAAAAAGGTTTTAGTGATTTAATATGGTTAATGATCTCAGTTTTTGATCTGATGGCTCTACTTTAAATACTACTTAATTTGGGGAAAATGTGTATGTTTCTTTTTTCCTTCTGCTGAAAACCTCTCGAGTTTAATATTTGATTCACACAATACCTATGCTGGTTGTTAACATTTTGAATTCTTCATAATTACTAATCGCAAATATGCTGTCATGATAAAATACTATTGACAACGTATTTGGAATGCCATGTAGTGTTATGCAGCATGGTTTGGCGCCTGCCCTGGGTTGAAAGTCCTGGCTCCTTGCTCATCTGAAGATGCACGTGGTCTGCTAAAAGCTGCCATTAGGGATCCTGACCCTGTTGTTTTCCTTGAAAATGAGTTGTTGTTAGTACTCACTCTCACTGAACCTTAAATTGCAATATTTGAACCTTATCCCTATAATTTTATAATATAATTGGTATCCAATATGATTTTTGTCCTTCAGATATGGTGAGTCTTTCCCTATTTCAGCGGAGGCTGTTGATTCCAGTTTTTGCCTCCCAATAGGGAAAGCCAAGGTATTTTTCCTGAAGGTTATGAAAGTTTCCTGATAGATGAGTTTCTGCATTATTGTGTTGTTATTTATTTTGTCACGATTTATTATTGTTATTATTTTATATTTATAGTCTTCTGTCTCACTAGATTGAGAGAGAAGGAAAGGATGTCACAATTACAGCTTTTCAAAAATGGTTGGCTACGCTTTGAAGGTTTGTCTATGATACTTCATTTAGCAATTTAAGATGCGATGTTTGACATTTGTATATTACATACCGTTACTTGTTCTGTGGGAGCACACTAGCACTGTAGCACAGGGCCTTAGAAGCCATCTTAAATTGAGAAAATGAAGCTGTAGTTTGTAGTTATCCAATGCGTCATGGTTTGATTGCCATAAACATAGGGGATAGAATTCTAAGGCTTTAGTCATACGTCGACAAGAAGTAGTCTCTAAAATTATGTGACATTGCTTTTAGTTTTTTGGATGGAATAACTTCGAACTGCAGTTACATATTCTCATATAACATTACTGCAGTTCCTCTTTACCATAGAACATGGTCATGAAATCTCTGTATGGTTGCTTTTACCATGTCCAAATTTGCGCCAACGAAAAGGTTGAAGTGACAGTTTCTATATGTTGTACATGACTACATGGTGTAATTATTTGTCTCCCCTTCTTTGCCTTTTATTGCTGGTTCTAGAAGAGTCAGTCACCTCTGCATTCATTTATGATGCGAAACATTAGTAATCTCTGTTGTTTGTTGCATTGCATTTCTTTTAAAAAAAATTATTGCATGTGTTGCCTTTTGGTTAAAATTACTCTGCTTTGTGCTCTCATTTAAATGTAAATTTGTTGCTTGATGTTCAGGCAGCTGAGATTCTTGCGAAGGAAGGGATCAGTGCCGAGGTAAATACATTAATATTAGATCAAATACATTTTTTGTGTTTTTTATTTTCTGTTTGGCTATGTTGTAAGACCTAAAAACAATCCAACCCTCGGTTCTGGTGGTTTATCATTAAACAGATCATAAATCTTCGCTCAATTAGGCCACTAGACACAGCCACAATCAATGCTTCAGTCCAGAAAACTAATAGACTAGTGACGGTTGAAGAAGGGTTTCCTCAACATGGTGTTGGCGCTGAAATATGGTTGGTTACCCTTTCCACTTAGTTTCCTCTTATGGATTTTGGTTATGATATATAAGTTACATATACATACTTGATACATAGCTATACAATCTAACCTACATTTGTGTTGGTGGGATATACTGGCTAACTAGTGAGGCACTCTGTGTACTTGAGTGCTTGTTATTTTTAATAGTGCGTCAGTTATAGAGGAAAGCTTCATTTATCTTGATGCTCCGGTGGAGAGGATTGCTGGGGCTGATGTTCCCATGCCTTATGTTGTTAATCTTGAGAGAATGGCTGTTCCACAGGTTGATACTTTTCTTTTTATTTACTTTGGTTTTCATTTTGACTCTAGACTAGTATTTTCATGCACTTCAGCATTGTCTGTTGAACTGGGGTTCTGTGTTGTAGTTCCTACAAAACCCAATCAGTGCTAGAGGTTCATTGTCTATTTGGTATTGACCTATTGACCTATCCATCAGATTCGTTTCTGAATTGTTAATTTTGGCAACAGTGGCTTACCATTTTTTTAAACCATCGAACAATTACATATTTTGGAATACTGTAAAAATGCTTTTGCAATAGTTTCAGCCTTGTAATGTCTCCTTTTTCTTCCCAGTTTGTACGTTATGTATTTGTTTATTTATTTGTATTTGTATTTTTCAGGTTGAAGATATAGTTTGTGCGGTAAAAGGAGCATGCTACCGTTGTGTTCCCATGACTGCCACAACTTGACCTTAGCAACGGTGAGTGCCATGGTATGCGGTATGCACTATGCACAATTAGCTAGCTTTCGTTTGGTATTCATACATTACTGTCTTGCCGGGTTCTTTTGGGGGGTTAGGTTTGTTTCATCTCAACGCGTTAGGGGTGGATCAGATAACAGACTGATATCATCGGGGTGTGAATTTTCTTCTTGTCTTGTATGACAATTAACATATTCAATTTCCTTTTCGAAGCTTCATTCGCTATTTTCTTCTCGGATCTAGCGATTTTAAATTTTAGAAAGAAAATAATAGCAGTGAACATACTAATGCAAGGAAAATTCTTATCATTCGGATATCATCATTAAGATCTCACACGCGAAATCCAATTGAACCATACCTAAATCCTCTCATCATACTGCACGGTAATTTACTTGTTATTACTTTATTTTCCGTTTTTGTTTGCATGTTTACTCCCAAAATCCTTTGGTCGTTGGTTGTTTAAATATACCTAAATTGTTTCCTTATTGCAGAAATCGATACGGTGTATGCGAGGGGACCGTTTGGAATGAACCTTGGAATAATTGTTTAAGAACAGTGGTGGTTTGAATAAATATTTCTATTTTTATCATATTTTCATGCATCCTATTGAAGCTTGTACTTTATATGGTTTCATTCTTGGAAGACCTTGAGAAGGGAGATTTGGAAACTTAAACGGAGACAATGGCCCCGGGTCAACTGCAATGACCACGGCTTTTTATTGATCAATTTCTTTTTTGCACAATTTATACAGGTTAATAATTTATCTTCAAAAGCTATGTTCCTCGTCCCTTTCTTCTTCGAATCCACAACCACTGTCGATCGTCCCAACAGCAACCGCCATTTCTCTCAGATCACAGTCGATTTATTTCTCACAAACAATCAGAAAAATAGAAATCAGATTGCCAAAAACAACGAGAGTCTCTACCCATATATGGGGTCTTGAATCGTGCACGCCAAGCAATTTGAAAACAGAGATTTGTGTTTTAGCCGATCTTGATGCGTGTATTAGAATAATGGATAGGAAATTTGTTCAATTGGGGCGTCTAGGGTCCGAAAAGAGGAACGGTTCTTGTCCGAGTGGTGGTCGTTGCTGAAAAAATAAATCCTAAGTAGTACACTCACAATTATTTGAGATTGATTGATAGTGCTCACTCCGTGCAAAATAGTAACGTATCAAAAAAGTCAGGAATTTTTTAAAAAAAAATCCTTAAACCCAAATGTCTCAGCATTTGAATTTTAATTTTTTTTAATTAAATATTTGAAGTTTAAAGTTTAAAGTTTAAAGTTTATCATCAATTAGACTTCTGAGTTTAAATTTTATCAGAAAATGAACAGAACATTTTATACTGGCACTTTATCTGGCTACATGTGACGCTACATTCTCAAACGTCATACTATATTTGATTGGATCCACAATCTGATTACAATTATTAATTCGACGATGATTAAATATAAAATAACTATAGTTTTACTATATTATATATTAATATAAAATAATTGATGTGATAATTTATAAATGGATACCTATCAAAATTCAACGGATTAATTAAT
>BRYF01000013.1:3937500-3940000 GCA_030159135.1 Actinidia polygama
CCTCAGTTATTTCCTACTTGCAAAAGGGATACTGTTGAAAGTTTTTTCTAGACTGTAAAGAGATGAACATATGGATCAAGTTCCAGCGTATTTACTTGTTTGCTGACATGCCTCAAACAATATTTGTTTACATCTCCATTTTTCTCCTTTCAAGCTACACAGCCGGAGGGGGAGGGGGAGGGGGAGGGGGCACCATCCCAGGCATATAACATAATCTATACCAAACCAAGCCATCCCTAGACCTATCCTCAGGGACGGACGCGTGATTTATATATATATAAAGTACAAAATTTGTAACTTAAGTATGAAATACAATATAAATTTCACTCTCGGGTGGCCAACCTATATAATTTTCTAATATTAGTAGTTAATTCTACTACAAAATTAGGATGTTTTACAAACTTGAGGTGTCGGTCGCCCCCAGCTTCCCACCCTTGGTTCCATCCCTGCCTAACCTGTTAGCTTTACATTGCCCCCACGGCCAAATCCTTTTTCCCCCACTGGAGGTAAACCACATAGCCCCTACTTTCTTCTACCAAACTTATTACTGACATATATGGTGAGTCAATGTGTACCATAAGACAACAAGCCAATAGGAGTGTCTAGTACTAGCAGTCTAGCATATTGCGAACATGTCAATGACAATCAGCTAAATAGACAAACAACAATCTGGACATAACAGACTCTTCACTTGCATTGAAATTGAACAACATTGAGTAAACAAGAATGCAAAATGAGGAAGAAAGGTTTCGAAAACCAAACCTGAGCTCCCTGACAGTTAGGCTTAGTGTCCCCAAACAAGTTCCCTTCAGCAATTTGATCGCAATTTTCCTTCTCCTGCTGTTGCAATGACTGATTCACAACATCCATAATCCCCTCACAATTGCCCTCCCAAGCTCTACGATTCAGCACAGCCGGACCCTCATTCTCACCACCACCACCAAAAGCAGCACCGTTACAATCCATTTCCATTAACTCTCTCTTAGAGAGCTCCATCAACCGCTTCAAAATGATGTCCTTTTGCTTCCCGCACCTCAAACTCTGCCTCTTCGATTCTCCACAAGTTTCATTAGAAGAAATGATCCGATTCCCACTCGGAACCATCAAATCTGTCCATATCACTCCCTCTGCGGATCCGTACATCCACGAATCGAAGGTCCAATCCGCAATCAATTCCACAGGCATTTCCGGTTTCTTAACCTCCAAATGGACGCCCCAAGAGGAGGCGATTTCGGAGGCGGAGGGACAGCCGGAGAAGGCATCCACGGGGTTGCGGCGGTGGGCGTCGGAGACGGCGGAGGATGCGTGGGCGTCGGAGTCGCAGCGGGGGCAGAGGAGGAGGTTGTCGGTGGAGCAACGGACGGCGGCGGGGGCCGAGGCGCAGTTGTGGCAGATCTGGTAGCGGCGGTGCTTGAGAGAGAGGGCGTTTGCGGCGTGGACGTAGTGGTCGCATAGCAAGCAGAGCTTGGCCGAGTCCGCTTGGCAGAAGAGCACCGCCGTCTGCTCGTTGCAGTAGTCGCACGGCACTCTCTCTTCTCCTCTCGGTTTGGGGCTCACCATCTCTCTGTCTGGAAACTCTAACTAGAGCTTCAAAACCAGAGCACTAGAGTAGAAGAGAGAGCGAAATCGATTTCGGGAATGTACATTATTACTATTCACATCTTGGTCATTTGCTTCTGTTTTATAAACTTTGCTTCGTTTTTTGAAACTTTTGTTTACGGGGATGGGTGTAGGACGATGGAGGTTGCACATGGTCATGGATTGTTGGCTGTTGCAGACAGAGAGAGAGAGAGAGAGAGAGGCTACAAATGGGTGTTACGTTTGGGTTATTCTTTTTTGTTTTTGTTTTTGAGTTTTTTATTTTTAATGATTTTTTTTTGTCTTTTTTGAAAAAAAAATGTTTTTTTAGTTCAGAGTTCGAAAATATAAAAATATTATTTAAATTTAAAATAAATTAACAAAAGATGAAAAAAATATTTTTATTTTAAAAAATTCATCTAAATTGATTTTTTTCGTTTTTAATGAGCTTTTTTTTTAAAAAAATTAGATGAATATTTTTTTATTTTTTAACTCCTCTAAAAAAAGAATCAAAAAAATATAAAATTTTGATCTAACAAAGAAAAAAATTCACTAAAAACTTAATATTTGAGTGCAATCTGGTTTAGGACTCCATTTTATATTATCGTAATAAATAATAACTTTCTCAAATTTTTATTTTGAATAACGATCAACCTACCATCCTTAATATGAAATTTAAGTAGACAAACTAATAATAACAATTTTTCAAGACAAAAAATAATAATTTATTAATATAATTTTTTTATATTGAGAAATAATCAACTTCTAATTTACCGTATGAACAAAATTACCCCCCACCCCCACCCCACCCCCCCCCCACCCCCCCCCCAAAGAAAAAAAACAAAAACAAACGTAACATCATCAACTAAACGACAGAAATTTTTAAATACTTACTTCACGTGATAAATAAGAGAAGGTTTAA
>BRYF01000013.1:3947500-3950000 GCA_030159135.1 Actinidia polygama
GCATTACCAAACGTTCCCTATAGGCTATATATAAAATGCCAAGAGATGAAGTTATGACCATCTTTTTCTCAAATGCAGGTTTATGAATCGAGTCAGAAGCCATACCAGATTTAAACATTATCATCAATAAACATTGGCAGACATAAAACAAGTTAAATTGAACTATACTTTATTTGGCAGACTAATTTCAAAAGAGATTGTATTCACTGCACATGACATCTCTCGCAGAGCTTGAGAACATAGAGTTGATAGTAGTTTAATTACTTTCACTTTTTATAAAGAAATTAATCTAAATAACTCAAATTTGCATTTTGATCGGGTGAGAGGAGAGATCAACTTAGGCCTTACTCCCCTAAGATTATAAGATCAAATCCCATGAAATAAATAAAAAATTGTGGAAGATTTTTCGTAAAAAACCATATTCAACTATTTTTTTAATGCCAATGATTTTTACATTCTCAGTTTCTCTGACTGCACTTTCCTTTTATTTTTATTATGGTGAATTTACTCAAATATCATTTTCTTTAATTGCATTTTTTTTTTATATCTTTATTAGGATGAATTTACCCAAATATCATTTTATATGGTAAAAATATTGAATAAAAGTGGGTATTTGGATAAATCTACCGTAATAAAGACAAAAAGAGAGTGTAATTAAAAAAAATGGGAGTGTAAAAATAACTAACAATTTTCAAATCCCAAAAAATTATTTCATTTAGCGGCTAAAAAAAAACTAAGAAACAAAAACAAAAAACAAAAAAAACTTGATAATTTTAAATTATTAAACTAGCCATTAATTGATAATACCGAAAACAAAATATATTTCCAAGAGTAGCATTGCTCAATCTCAAGAACTTGGAGATAGGAGTGGGTGTTGCACGGTACTGTGCTTTGATTTGTGGCCCTTTCCTTGTTTGCTTGTACAGTTCAAAATTTCAAATAGTTGATTTCATAGAACTCACTAAAAAAAATTATCTATGCTAAGAAATATATTCGTATTGATCAGATATTGGGTAGTCATGTAATTGGATTATTGTTTTCGTAAAAAAAAAATAAACGGTAATTATATATTTGAGACTAGATCGAGAATTCATCGGCTTCCTACCAATGTTCGATTAATTTGATTCTTTGCGAGTATGACTTTTTGATGAATCATATCATATGAATTCAACGATTTGAATCACAATGGTAGTTCCTGAGTGAGCTCCCACTCAAATCTTAACAAATTAACATCAAAATTTAACCTTAGTATTAACTTTCTTGTTTTGGATAACTAAAAAATCATATATATTTTTAACCATAAATTTGTTAAATTTTAGATAGAGAAAGATGAGAAGGAGAAGGAGAAGAACGAGAAAGAAGATAGAAATTAACGTAATTCTGTCATGTCGTCCTAAATCCATGAACACAATATCCATAAG
Organism: Actinidia polygama; assembly: GCA_030159135.1. Classification (NCBI taxonomy): domain Eukaryota; kingdom Viridiplantae; phylum Streptophyta; class Magnoliopsida; order Ericales; family Actinidiaceae; genus Actinidia; species Actinidia polygama. Next base: position 3,948,922 of record BRYF01000013.1, read on the forward strand.
AGTTTTCTTCTTTATTGAAAGATCTTTTTGTTACATTGTATATCCAATACATAAAATACACACCTATTTCTAAAGGTGGAGATAGAATAAAATTACATAATATCAATAATTCCATTAATTGTGTTTTTGACTTATTTTTCACTTATGAAATCTTTAAACTCTAACAAAATTAGTAAAAAAATCACTAATGACTATTGGGCTTACTAAAAAATCTAAGTCAAACATACCCTAAGAAATAAAATTAAAAAATTATCCGTCCAACAAAAATAACATGCCCAACTGGTAAAAAAAACTAATCTCTTTTAGACAAGGCACAGTTAAAAAATATAAGCCAAACAAGATCTCATTATGTGCTTAAATTAGGTAGGCGAAATAGTTGATGTATAGGGAAGTAAGTTTTGCTTTATAAGCTTCCGGTCCTCGTAATAAGATATTTATTGATTATTGATTTGTATCTGATTAACGTGATTTTTTACTATAGTGATCTTCATAACGGAATTTACAACATAAACGATTTGGATCATCAAAATGAACCAAAAATAAATTCTAAAATACTTGAACTACACATTACAATTCAAAAATTGGACTTCATATAAGCTGCCTCCATTTATTTACTGCCCATAATAGAAGTAGGAAGAGGGGCATGATGGTCCAAGGCCATTAGGGTATGTTCCCTTCATGCGGAGTGCTAAAAAAGACATTGTCCAATGTGTAGGGAATGAATTGGGAAACTCGCTCAAATTTTATATTAACAGACATAACATATTGTAAATTTAAGTTTGAAAAGAAGGCACTAATAATTTTAAAACCATAACTTCTTCAAGTAAATGCCTTGCTAGTAAAGAAATAAAAGTCTAAGGGGATAAATTATGTAATTATGGATTTTGATCTTGCTAGGGCAGGCACCGCTATCGAGTTATCGCTATGAAGCAAGCTTAGTGGTCTCTTGCGCCGGAGCTCGGTCGAGACATTATCGAATATTGGCGTTGTCCGAGCTAAGGTTACCATCACTTCCAAGTTGTCGCTATTCAGTAAGTTCGGTAGGGTAACTGTGCCAGAGTTTGGCCAAGGGGCAATGG
>BRYF01000013.1:3967500-3970000 GCA_030159135.1 Actinidia polygama
ATACCTGTTGCAATGCATTTTTACAGAGGAAATAGGAGGAGGGGTTTCTGGGTTCGGACGACAGTGCTTACTCTAAAAAAATACTTTAAATCAGCTGGAAAATGAAAGATTGGACCTATATTTTTTCTCTTTAATTTCACGGCTAATTTGTATTCTATTCCTTGAAATTCGCCACACTACATTCCTCCTAATAATTGAAAAGAATACTAATTAAACATGTCTCAATGAACAGAAAAATGAGATGAATTCTTTCTGCATGAGAAATGACATGAATGGAGAAAACTGTGATTCCAAAAAAAACGAATTGTCATCTGCCATAATGAAATGTCTTGAAGATGAATTTGACAATGAAAGTATAGACAGACTTTTCAAATTTCTTTGGTGTAGTTTTAACTTTCCAAAATACTTTCCAATATATATTTGTCAAACAAAAAGCATTCAGGTGAAATCCCTCGGAGGCGTCCGCAGCACCGGAAAATCCGACAAGGAGGACTACTACACGGCTGGCTCCACAACCGCCACCCCAAAACCCTCGCCTGCAACGTTGCCTCCCTCACCGACTTCGGATACTTCAAGGACCTGCCGGAGATCCTCTTCCGCCTTCTCGAAGGGCACGACGCTCGCCGGATAATGAAATCGGCGCGAGGATCGAAAGTTCGACACAGGGGATTCGGACGATTGAAGCAGAGGAAGATGATAACGAAGACGAAAGGAAAAACGAAAACAAAAACGACGTCCTCAGAGGAGGCTAGGGTTTTGGCGGCAATGAAGAGGGCGGAGATCGAGAAACAGGCGGCGAGGAGCGAGAGGGAGGAGAAGAAGATCTCAGCTTCGAAGAAGGCGGTGCATCGGTACGGACGCGACCCGGATTACCGGTTTTTTCACGACCGGGTCTCGGATCTCTTCGCCGATTGCCTCAAATCGGACATCGACGGGCCAATCGAACCGGATCAGCCTCGCAGCGAAGTCGTGCCCATCTCTGGACTTGTCGTTCGACCGTTCCACACTCCTCTTGGGTCCTGGAGGGTGTTCCAATGGAGGTTTCGGTGGCCCTCGGGGTCCTGGTTTTGGAGCTCAGCGAAGAGCCGTGGAAGGGGAAGCTAATCACGTTCAGCGCGAACCCGACGCTTCAGATGTTAAGTGGAGCAGATCGAAGACCGAGTTCGTGAGGCGAATGGAGTGGGGGATGAACACTAATTTCCAGAAAGTGTTTGATCTGATTCTGCAAGTGGCTGTGAATGGGAAACTTGTTGGATCCAGCCCATTAATAGAAGCTCAGCCCAGATGAATAGTAGACACTATTGGGCCCAAGCCCAAGCCCCGATAAAAGCCCAAATGAATAGTGAAACACTATTGGGCCCAAGCCCAATAGCCCAAGCCCAATATGAATAGTGACACCATTTGTGATTCATATTAGGCGGCAGAGAAGGAAGAAAGAAGAGAAGAGGAGAAGTCAGAAAGAGAGAGCAGCAGCAGTCCAGGAAGGCTGCAGTCCAAGATGAAGGCTGCCTTCTCCAATGTCAAAGATGATGGCTTGGATGAGCTTATGGCTGAGCTCATCTTCCTTTCTCCCGGTCTATAAATTCAGAGAATGCCAGAGGCAGAGAGAGTAGAGTGGTGTGGCAAGATGTAGTCCAGAGGGGATTACCGTGGGCACACAGCTTGTTGCTGTGTGCAGAGAGGGGCTAAGAGAATTGCTCTGTGAGAGAGCAGAGAGGGCTGTATGTGTTTGGGGTTGTGCTATGGTGCTAGTGAGAGCACAGAGAGCACATAGAGAGGGCTGTGAGAGCAAGACAGAGAGATGGTGAGAGATGAGAAAGTGCTGAGAGGTGAGTGGAGATGAGCTCCTCCCTATTGTACTCATTGTAATTCATTCTGTGAATAATGGATTATTGGTTCCTCTCCGTGGACGTAGGCATTGTTGGCCGAACCACGTAAATCTTGTCTTGTGTGGTATTTGATGTTGGCAGTGTGACTGGTAACTCGTTTTGGGCACAACAAAACTGAGTGGGGATCAGATGATCAAGAGGGTGGTTGTGTTCAACGACATGGAACTCGATCAGGCGTCGTCAAACCCGTGGGAGACGGATTACCGGGCGATTGTGAAGAAATTTACGGAGAAGAGGTACGGGTCGGCTGTGCCGGAGATTGTGTTTTGGAATTTGAGGGACTCCGAGGGCGACTCTGGTGCCCGGGAACCAGAAGGGGGTTGCGCTTGTGAGTGGGTTTTCAAAGAATTTGATGACTCTGTTCTTGGAGGAGGGTGGGGATTTGGATCCGGAGTCGGTTACGGAAGCTGCCATTGCTGGTGAAGAGTATAAGAAGCTGGTTGTGCTTGACTGATCATGTTTTTAACTGATGATTGAATAGCACCAGTCTGTTCTTGGAATCTTCCTCTGCTTTTTTCTGTAGATACATGGAAAATTCTATGAAAGAAATCAACTTCTATTTTCAAATCTACGAGGTTAATCTTTCTGTGCCTTCATTTTCTCTTATGTTT
>BRYF01000013.1:4015000-4020000 GCA_030159135.1 Actinidia polygama
ATTGTTTTTAGCGATTTTTTTATTATCATTTAGTCATATTTTAAAAAAAATCAATCTAACTCAATTGAAACGTGGAAAAAAAATAAATCTAATTCACGTGAAAATAATTGTAAAATAGGACTAACTCTGATAATTACTTACTGCGATTAAATTATATACGCATGCAGTATAAATATAAAGCTTACGTACATTCAATAAACAATTAATACTTCATGAATTTGTTGAGAAAATTTATAAATTTGATTACGTATTCAATGTGTCAATGAATCAATGATTGGATATATGAGTAATTTCATATCTTTCCACCAAGGAGAACTTGGAGAGAAAAATAAGATGGGCCTAAGGCGGGCTTGATGTCTTCGGCCCAAACAACCCAAACAATTGCTTTTGAATAAGGGAAATGCCACGAGGGCAAAAGACCAATTATGCGAATCAACGGGTAACATGATCAAGTTTAAATATGCTAAATTGGCAACAAATATTCAAAAATTAGCAATGAGAATTTTGAACCACCCTTTTGTTACGTACCCACCCTTAAATACTCCCTCCATTGTTTTCAAGGATTACTTCTCAGTTCACCACCAGTAAAATTCAAGTTAATTTTCATTTCAACAATAAAATTTGATATTACCATAGCGTAAATTTTCCACAATTTTTTTTTAACAAGAAGCCTTAGAAAACGTTTTTTTATTTTTTGGTAAGTAAGCGAGATTATATAAATAAAATAGACGAGAAAACTAGGGGAATCAAAATAATAAAACCTAACAAAGCATGCACCCTCTAAGAAACAAGCATGCATAAATGATCAGTTTAACGGGTATCGATAATTGTATTATTTGAGAAAATGATATAAATGGCAGTTGTTGTACACGATCTTATGTTAAAATTGATTATTTAAAAGTTAAAAAATATCAAAAGGAGTTAAAATGTATCAAAATAAAAAATTGATTTTTGAAAAGTTATGTTTAGCTCATAAGCAGAAGTTGTAGCAAACAATATAAAAGAACTTTTCAGACCTAAAAACAGAAGTTGACACTAATAAACACCAACAAAAATCCTCACACTTGACAGTCTGCTATTCGTGCTTGGTGGTGATTGTGTGGCTTTACAAACAAAAGACTGCAATGAAGTCAAGTAAGCAAATCCAAAGCCATGAGACATACACAACCTCGGTCCACAACCTAATCTTATCTGTTTCTTGCATGGGTCATTTTCAGTCCTTTTTAATGCTATGAATTGGACCGATCTTGGTCCGGACTACTGATTTATTGGGACCATGAGCACAATATGCCTCGCACCAAAAAAAAATGTCGAACAAATATCTCGAGCAACGCAACGGTGACAACATTTTATGCCGTGCGTACTAAAACATCATGTAAAATTAGGTCGACAAAAGCATACTTCACTAATCTACATGTTTATGATGCAGTTTTTACTCTCTTTTTTCTTCGTGAAAGTCATGTTTTGACATATTTTTCGTTTTCTATTTATGAGTTAAAAAAAAAATTATTTTTAATAAATTATATTTTAACGTATTTTAGCTTTTGTTTTTGAAAAGTAGCTTTCAATGTGAATTCAATTCCAACTCCTAGTAGTACTCTACTACTATTATTTGAGATTTCTCATTAAGTGGTGATACTTATTTTAAACAGATTTATTGAATGGTAACTATGCCGCTTGTCGTTACCCTTATAACCTTAAGCCCCCTTTGGGGTAAGCAAAATAATTATAAAAAAAAAAATACTTTTGGTTTTTTAAGTAAAATGGGACCCAAAAACTAACCCCCCAAACCTCACATTTATTCACATAAATTCATCCCAAATTACACCCACCCTAAAAAATCAAAAAATCAAGATTTTTTAGCAGAAAAACCTACTCCAAACCGCTTAATATTTGCTCCAATTAATGGGAGAGAGAGAGAGAGAGGTGGGAAAAGAGAAAAGAGAAAAGAGAAAAGGAAAAGGTGAATTTACAAGTCAATATGAGTTTAATTGCAAGTACATGCACTTTATGGTATTAAAAGTAAAAAATCAGGGATGTTGATGTAAATAATAATGATAATTAGGAAGAAAGTTTGTGGCCAGTAGGAAGAGATCAGTCTGATCAAACCCAGCCAGCCAAGGAAAAGTAGAAAAATAAAATATATTTATTGTAAGAAAACATGGAGTTGGAAATGATGAGGGTGTGGTAATGATGGATGAGTGGGGGAAGCAGTGAAATGGAGAAGTAAAGAAAGAACAAAACACAGAAAAACAAGAATGGAATATTTAGGGTTTGGTGACATGCAAAAGGTACTGTACTGTGTGGTGGTACTGTTTGGGGTTTTAATTTATAGAGTATTTTAAATAAATAAAAAATTCAAACCTAAAGTATAGGTGCAAGGATAATGCCAACTAACACAAATTGGGTGGTGATTAACGAATTAAAAGTGTATTAAAAAATGATGTGAAAAACAAAAAAATTATCATTTTATACTCGTTAACTACCCTATGGGCGATGATTAAGCAAGACCTTACATTTAATTAGGTGAAAAAGTCTAACATTTTTATTTAAACATAACTCATGTAACACCCAACGATAATAGAGTTAATACTCTCTATGAATGTAAAGTATTTTTTAGGTTAATCTTGTGTAATTTCCTTTCAGATGTATCATTATTGTGCATCTTTTTTCTTGTATCTGTCAAGTTTTTTTATATTTTTTATGTTGGTGGAATGGGTTCAAGTGTGGGACTTAAAAATCTACTTTCTTTTAAGATTTCAGGTACAAAATCTTCTAAGTATTATTAATTATTGAGTTGGGCTAGTTTATACGGAACTTCGCTCCACCCTTTCCCTAGCTGATAAACTCCGATGCCATTTAAAACTTTATATTCAATCCAAAAATTTAACTACCAAGTGAAGGTTCTAGCATCTAATAGGCTAATACTCCATCTTTCCCAATTTGTTTATTTTTTTTGGGCATTCATGCCTTATAATTGGATCAACAAATCATATATTTCTGTGAATGAGTTTTTGAGATTTTTTACACCAATTAAAAAATCTCAATTAGTTTTTGTATATAAAGTTTTTAAATCATAAAAAATAATATAAATTAAAAAACATATATGATTTTTTGAGATATTTATAATAGTAAAAATTGATAAATAAATTGAGACGGAAAGAGAGTACCATTTTATAAACGAAGAATTATTTTTGTTACAATTTAATTTTTAAAACTGCGTATTTTTAATTTTTAAAATTGGGTATATTTTTACTATTCTAAAATTGTCCCTCTAAAACGGTCTTTTATTTTTGAGTAACTGTAAAAATAATTACATATATTGTACGTGAATTGCATGTTGAACAGCCCAATAAAGTGGAATATATTCTCTGAAAATGATAAAAAGATGGGAGTATTTTATCTTCTCTGAATTGGATCGCAATGCCCCATGCAAGTGTGCTCTGATAGGAATCAAGCGTGCTTTGTGCCCTATTTTCTACGACTGAGCCATGCTATGGGAAAGCTAGCTGTTTTTCAATGCATAAAAGGAAAAAAAATATAAAAATAAAAATGAAAAACAAAATGTCATGGGATGACAATTTAATCTATTTGGTTTAGTTTTCAGGATTAAATTTGTAAAAAATAATTTTTAAAAAATTTTTAAAAAATAATTGACAAATTCCCTAAAGTAAGAAGATAACGAACTCGATTCAGACGAAAAAATCTTAAAAAATTTAAAATAAAATTGGGAACCAAACGCTCACTAAGTTTTCCAACTTCAAAGGCTGCTCCTTTTGGGGTTGGTCGAGTTAGAGTTTGGTCACGATTAATAAGCTTGTCTCTCTCCTCTCCTGCAAGTCATAGGTTCAAATCCCCTTGCCAGCAATTTTTAAATCCAGTTTATACAGAGTTTTACTCCAGCTTTAATTAGGTTTTTGCTAGTGGACAGTTGAATTGATACTCTGAATTAATCGATCATTCAGATCAGATGTCAAGTTATAAAAAAAAGAGAAAAAAAGGTGCACCCACCCCACTATGCGTAAATCATGAGAAAAGACGAGACAAGTTGCGTTTTGTGTAAAACTTGGAGAATATTCAGTGGACGTGAGATACATGTGTGTTTGCTCACATTCAAAAGGAACATGACATGCAATGCAAAGTGAACCCTAAAAGGGAGGGGGGATTATAGAAAGTTGGTCCCCTTTACGTTTTGCTTTGAAAATGATGCAAAAGGGAACATTTTTATACCCCACAACCCACTATGTACATCTCTCTCTCTCTCTCTCTCTCTCTCTCTCTCTCTCTCTGTATGTATAAATGTATATGTATATATTACTCAATAACTACTCACATACATTAACAAATGTATGGCCATGACAAAAATATCCACCAAGACTAAAAACGCTTCCCTTCCCACATAAGTATTGCCCCACCAGCAGACTTTGTAGCATCCCAATCTCTATCTTAAAGATTAGTCAATCACAATATATTGCGCAAGGAAGCTCCAAAAATTAATACCCATGTTTTATATGTATATTTTTTTTGGAAATACTAACAATTGAAATTTTTAGATGAGTTAATGGTTATTACAAATTTAAATGTTATCAGAGTAGGGCAATGGATGATTTTTCTGTTCAAACCTCATCACCCTAATAAAAATATGTTAATTTTTAAATAAATTGATGATTAACAATTTAATATTTTATTTTGAACTTCAATATAGAGTTTTGTATTTCATAGATGTTTTAGGTGCTTGTTTAGAATATACTGGGAGTTCTCAATCCATCCCTAGAAATAAATATGACATATATAGTGAGAATCGTGAAGACACAAAATCTTAAAATATAATTGTTGCGCAGCTATGAATTAATAGAGATATTGATAAGAATTATCTTATTATTTGCGATTGAATTGAATAATATAGTATTATTGATCTCTTATGTGGATATATGATTGTACTATTTGAGCTGAGTAATATAGTACGTACTATTGATCTCTCTTGTAGACGTACGATCATT
>BRYF01000013.1:4052500-4055000 GCA_030159135.1 Actinidia polygama
AAAAATTTAATCTAGAAATTTATATAATCCAAATCTAGTTGATCCGTATTTCTCAAATTGGATTCAGATATCCATTTTTTGAACTCAATCCGAGTAAATTTTATAATTTTTTTTTTCATTTCAAAAAATTCATACTTCTTGGGGTTGATTTTTTTAAACGAAAGAAAAATGAATCGAATATCCATTTAAAACGAATTCGGATTAAACTAAACGGATTTTCAAATACAGATTCGGATTTATTTGTAATCGGATCGGATTCGAATTTTTATAGATTTGATCCGAATCCAATCTATTAACATGCCTAAACTATTGAGATGCTCTCTTACCGAGTGTTCTCGTTACGAAGTCAAGTGCAACATCCTCTTCCTCTTTCCATTTCCCCTCCTACCGATTGTCCAACCAAAAACAAAACAAAAAAAGAAAGGAGACTCCTACTACTGTATTTCCACCAAAGCAAGCACAAGACATTGTTGTGCTCACAATCCACACAAATAACCCCAATTCCCATCCCTATCCTGTTTTGAGGTAAATCATCAAGAGATAGATAGGCATAAATACAAATTCATAATTACTTTGGCTTCTTTTCTACAAAGTCCATTCTCTATGAATCATTACATTCTTGCATTCTGTGAAATACCCAAAGAAAAAAAAAATAGAAACAACTTTTGGTATGTTATTTTCATATAAAGTGTTGGGTCCTCCACAAGACAAAAGGCAATGGGTAACAGAGTCACTTAAGAGCTTTCCTTTTTGTCTCTTAATGGTTGGTTGGTCCAACTCAGTAAAAAACAAATCAGTGCCACCTGTACATGTGTGATGAAGCCCATTCCAGGCGTGGAGAAGGTGTTTTCTACAACATACTCAAGTGGGCATCATTTTTACCTGGACAAACATCATCACCTCCATTTCAGAGAGAAACAGAGAGAGATGGCAGGTTCCAAATTCCAATCCACTGGAGTTTTTTTACCTTTCAAACCAGTCATAGACAGTAGCATTTTTTGGGTCTAACTTAATTTTGAGTTTTCTAATGCTTTGGTTTTGGAGTTTTTTTGTTTAGTAAATCTTTTATTATTTGATTAAAATTTTTATGTTTTTTAAGGTTTTTTGATGAGAAGAATCTGAAAATATAAAAATTTTATTAAACTTTAAATATTTATTGAACTTGAATAAAATATAGATAATTTATCAAATAAATTTATTGAACTTTTTTTCTAAATTAAATTTTAAAAAAATATTTTTCGGACTCCTCTCGTCAAGATGAATCGAAAAAACATAAAATTTTGATCAAATAATTAAAAAAATCACTAAAGACAAAAACTCAAAATTCAAATTACGTAAAAAAACTCAAAATAAAGTTAGACCAAATAAAGTCCTCAATTTTGAAAATTCTTTTTGATCGTGGTTAGGGATAAAATAGATTAATTTTAATTATTTTTATTTTTAATAAATATTTTATATTTTTATCATTTTTTTTTTAGTTTTCTAGTTCCTCTTGAATAGAAGAATTGAAAAAGTCATAGGAAAATCCGAACTTCAGCACAGATATAATAATCTCATACATAATTGTAAGCCATCTCTGACGAAGATTGACCATATTTTCAAAGAAGGAAACCAGTGTGCGGATCAATTAGCGAACCGTGGCCTCGAAAACTCTTTCTATTTAGGTCTGTTTGGCTAGAGGATAAGGAGGCAGATAACTTTTCTCTTTGGATAACTTTTTCTATCTGACGTTTGGATAACTTTTTCTATCCGTCCGGATAATTTTTTCCTCAGCGGAAGGATAGAGGCGTATAATTTATGGGTGGGCCTTATCCTAGTTAAAAGTTATTTGGGAGGATAAGGGTCGGGATAAGAAGAAAAAAAAAATATATATATATATATATATATTATGTATGAATATCTTTATATTATATATTTATATATGTATATATATATTTTTTTAATATCTAGATATTTTATATTTTGTTTCTCTCTATATATTTTTTTCTTATCCCCACCTTTATCCACTCATTCTAAAAAGTATCCAAATAAAGTTAAAAGTTATCTCCTTCCAGAACTTATCCCCTTTAAAAATTATTCTTCTTCTAAAATCTATCCCCTGATACTATCTGACAGTCAAACGACCCGAAATGAAATGCAAAAGATGATAATAGTCAATAGAGAAGACTCAAAGAAAAAAGTGAACTACCTTTTCCCTGTTTCTCATTAAGAAAATAGCAATGGAGAGAGAGAGAGAGAGAGAGAGAGAGAGAGAGAGTGAGTGTGTATGAAAAAAATAGGAAAAAAGGTTGAGGAAAAGAAAACAGTGAAGCTTTACTTGTATTTCAAGACTCCAAAAGGCTTAGATGGGCTGCATGTTTGCAATTCCCAACTCCTACTTTTCTATTGTTTTATACCAAATGATCTCCTTATTAAAATGACTAAATTACCCCCATCCTCAGGTGACAATTTGCAACTTATGTGAAACTAGTAATTGTCTGTATCCACGAGCACTACGTAA
>BRYF01000013.1:4245000-4247500 GCA_030159135.1 Actinidia polygama
TGTATTTGCTGGAAGTTTTCATGGTGCTGTCTGGTGGATTAACACCATGAGAAATATTGTGATATTTTGGATGTGTTGTATGCATGTAACTTGTAAATTTTTGTGTACCATTGAGAATGATTTGGTTCATGGTTTTAACTAAAACTAAACCAATCCAAACTTTGAACACCCCTATGTATGGTTAGTTATGTGCTTCCCCCCTCCCCCCGTGCACACACTGCCGCCGTTGTTTTGTCACTCTTTCTAGTTAAATCCTACTGCAAATGGCACTTTATTACCCCATTCATTTGTCCTGACCTATTCTGATCATGTTTGTTAGAATCATGATTTTGGTGTTGCAATTTAATGCTCCATTTTGGAAACCTATAAAGCACGGACATTTTAAATTAGTCGATGTATCACTCTTCGGACATGTGTCGGACATGCCACGTGGTGTGTCCAATTTTTTATTATTTTTTGTTTTATCACACTTTGGGACACCTTATGGACACACATGTCCTTCCTGACATGCGTGTCCAAGGCCATGTCCATGTCTATGCGCATATGTGCTTTTAAGGTCTATGCGCATATGTGCTTTTAAGGTGAAAAGTGTAGCAATCAGAGAAGGTTAGTGAGCCTTAAGAGACTTAAGTGGGGGAGTATAATGCTCATTTCTTTAATTGTAATAAACTTACCGTATTTGTTAGTTCAATGTGTCCCACGAGGTGAACTAAACTTGGACTAAATCTGAGCTGAACTTGGACCAAATTCAAATTTGAGTTGTTATGCTTTTATTTGTATAAACAATTTTTATCTTATTTTATTAATTCTATAAAATATATTTAATATATCTTATTTAACGTGTTCCTGATATGTCCGTGTCCTAAGTTTTAGAAAAATTACGTGTCCATGTTCGTGTCTCGTAACGTATCTGTATTTCTTAGCTGGCAAAAATCGATTTGGATATCGATTTTTGCATCTAATGCTCCATCATGTCTACTAATCTAATTTTTAATCTCATATTACTCAATATGTTTTCTTTTTCTTTTTCTTTTTGCCTGAATCCAGGGTTTACACTAGGTCTAGACCAATTATGAACAAGTCATTGGCTCAAAAATCCGAGAGAACACATATTAACATATCTATCATCTCCCTCTCTGATTCACTCCATTCTTCAAATAAGTTGTATTTGCCTGCCTTTTTCATTCATTTCTATGATACGATCTATTTATCCATTGTGCTCATTATATTTTAAAAATTTTTTTTCCCTTGTTTTAAAAGCATTCCATTCATTGTTTTTCTATTCGTGTTGGTAGTTCAAGTGGTACAACACCCAATGCTCCACCTACCTTGCCAGGGTTCAAACCTCCCCTCCCCCTAGGTTAGAAATAGAGTAAAAAAAGTGTCACTCTCTTTGTATTTTATTTATCTTTTTGTATTCTCAAACCACAATGGTTCATAAAGCTATTTTCTCTTTCATATAGCTTTTCCTCGATACGCAACTCTTCCTTTCTTTGCCGGTAGGTTGTTCCAATTTCCCAAGCTATTTTTACAAACTTAATTTTAATCAAAGGGTTATACGCACTAGTTGTGAATTGTTCCTTGATAACCTTTCCTTATTCTTCGGACGTTTTCCCAACATATTATTTGTCATTGCGCATCCCCTCTGCTTATATTTTACATAACACTTCAAATGAATATTCTGTTTGGAATAGTAAGCTCTCGTGAGTTAGATTTGGCATGGGCACTTGCTTTATCTGAGGTGCTCGTTTTTTTGTGTCAACAGGCCCATATTCTTAAGATGCCAGTTGGTGTCTTGGTGATGGAATGTGTAGAAAGCATTGCCATGTTATAACTAAGTAAGTTGCACTGCATGCTTTCCTTGTAAGGATCTGGTTCGATGCTTTAATGATATAGTTTTAGTACTCCATGTTAATTGATGATTCGACTGCAGTGGTTTGCCAATGAAAGACTTCTTAGTCCCACAATTGTTGCTTAAAGTTTTTGTAATTTAAGAATTAGACGTAATTGTTGCTTGTAGATTATGTTTGTGTGGAAAAATGTAGCTGAATTCATTGGAAGGAACTGTTTTTGTTCTTGTATTTTTTTGTCGGATACTGTGAGGAAGTAAAGATGTATTTTTTGTTCAGAGATTACGTGGGGTAGAAGTACATACTGTGTTCTTAGGTTATGAGTTTTCGATTTCGCTTCTACATTACAGTACTGATATGCTTTTGATTGTGTCTTTTCTGGGTTTGCTCATGTCTGGCTTTTGATTTGCCTCTTGTTCTATAATCATTACATTCCATGTCAAAATATGCTTGATGCATGGACGTTGCAGGGCTTCTCTTCTGGACTTTGGCTGTTTATAATGAACTCGGAAAATAATATATTGTAGGTCTTGCAGGGTGGTGTTAGCTTGTGTTAATGTTGGTAATATGTTCAAGGCAGACTATAGCTTGTGTTAATAGTGGTAATATGGTCAAGGCAAGTAATGATTCAGTTTGAAGGTGAGGTAGTT
>BRYF01000013.1:4282500-4287500 GCA_030159135.1 Actinidia polygama
GAAAAATTGTAACGATTATCGGAGGATGGATGAGCACGACCAGTACGAATCAATGGGGCTGAACGATTCGTTGAAGACGAGAGGGATTTGGATCAGATTATGGTTGATCGGAGGGCTGCTGAGATGGAGCTAGACGCCAGAGATGGCCCTGTCTTTCAGCGAAAGCTTCCTCAACTTCTCCACAATCAAGGTCAGTCAAACCCTAAATCTACCTCTGATTCGATTCCACAAATACTCTCCTCTTCTCTTATCTATTTGCGCTCGAATATATGTTTTGTAATGGTGTTTTGCTTGTATTTCGAAAACCTTTTTCATCATAATTTCTTCAACCGGTGCAGTACAAGGCCTAATCTGTTAAATTATTATACTATCTTATCAATAAAAAATTGTCAAAATCAGTATCTCTTACCAAATCTCTAGAGACCCAAACTGATGCTTAAAGATGGAGGACTAACCAAATGCTGCATATTGTATCATGCGCACATGCGATTGATGGTATTTCTCTTAGTCACCTAAATGGATGGATATTTTCATATTCCTCCTCATTGTAGTTTATGCCAAATGTTGATTATAGGGAATGGAAGATAAGTCCTGAAGGTATAACAATGCTGAACATTGAGTTTTGTTTGTTGATAACTTGACACAGATGATGATAATTACAGACTTTCAAGAAGGTCTAGAGCTGACTTTAGACCTCCCACCAACGGAAGAAGTTTTGAGGACACTGATGCAATGCAAGGTTCACCCGGTAGATCACAAGGTGCACGCTCAAGAGATGATGTGCCTATGACGGATTACGAAACTTATGAGGTGTCAAGTTCTCTCCTTCGTATATTTTTTCTCTGCCAAGCATTGTTCATCCCTCACATAAGATTTTGGGACATCATGGATCCGTACTTCCAACCAATGGGCTGTCTTTCGTAGGATGAAAATGATGATGAAGCCGAGTTTGAGATGTATCGTGTCCAAGGAACACTTAGGGAGTGGGTTACTAGGGATGAAGTGCGCCGTTTTATTGCCAAGAAATTCAAGGAGTTCTTGTTAACATATCACATCTCAAATACTGATGAAGATATTATTTATGTGCAGTAGATAAATGAGATGGTGCTAGCTAAATGTCTCCTGAACGTACAGACTTGGGAAAAAAAAAATCCTTTTTTGGCCCTATCGGTGTTAGCTAGATAGTGCGTGTATTCACTCACTTGCCAAGATTCTTTAATTTTGTTTTTTACCCCATGCTTTTGACTCACTGTGATCTGCAGCTAACAAGTGTAGTCTGGAGATTGATTACAAACAATTCATCTATGTACATCCCAATATTGCAATCTGGCTGGCTGATGCACCTCAGTCTGTCCTTGAGGTTATGGAAGAAGTTGCTAAAACTGTTGTTTTTGAATTACATCCAAAGTACAAACAAATCCATCTAAAGATCTATGTTCGCATCACCAACTTACCTGTTTATGATCAGATACGCAATATAGGTAATGTGTAAGACCACCAATGACTGCTAGTCAAGTTCCCACAAGTTTTCTAGAACTTAAATAATTGCCTCGTGTTCAGGCAGATAAATTTGAACACAATGATTCGTATTTGGGGAGTTGTGACTCGACGGTCAGGAGTATTTCCCCAGTTGCAGCACGTAAAGTATGATTGAAACAAATGTGGCATGATTCTTGGACCATTTTTCCAAAACTCATATTCAGAAGTCAAGGTTGGTTCTTGCCCAGAATGCCAGTCAAAAGGACCATTCACTGTCAATATTGAGTAGGTAAACTCTCTCCTATGCTACATAATGGTGGCGCAAAATTAGAATCATGGCATCTGATTGTCTTTTCTTGTCTTGCTGCAGACAATATACAGAACTATCAGAAACTTACTCTCCAAGAGAGCCCTGATTGTGCCTGCAGGTCGACTTCCAAGATACAAAGAAGTGATACTCTTGAACGATCTAATTGACTGTGCTCTCCCCGGGGTAGAGATTGTATAGCTCTCATCTTAAATTTGAAATGCTTTTGCAGTAATTTGAATTAACAATTGTTTTCTGATTTGCTCTCCCATATTCTTCTTAATATTTTCACGAGGTCACTGGCATTTACATGAACAATTTGGACTAATCATTGAATACAAAGAATGGTTTTCCTGTATTTGCCACAGTGGTTGAGGCAAACAATGTCACGAAGAAGCAAGACCTATTTTCATCTTACAAGCTCACGGAGGAGGACAAAGAAGAAATTGAGAAGGTAGCTAAGGGTCCCAATATTGGAGAAAAGGTACCTCAATGTTGTATTGCCAAGACATCTATACTGAATAAACTTTTACTAAATATTCATAATCCATATCTATAAAACGTTATATAATATTATTTTGCATTGATAAGTATTTATGACTAAATCTCAGATAGTGGTTTATAAAACGTTTGTTCTTTCTACTGGTTCTTGAGACACTAATGATATCGTGGTTTATCATCTCATCGTATTTACCTTGATTTTATGCATTTTCGTAGTATGGGCAAGGAGTTCCCATAGCGGTGAGGCACATAGAATCAATGATTCGGATGTCTGAAGCGCATGCACGAATGCACCTCAGACAGCATGTTACTCAAGTAGATGTTGACATGGCAATTCGTTTCCTGCTTGACTCATTTATTTCAACACAGAAATTTGGTGTTCAGAAAGCTTTTTAAAAGGTAATTTACATATATAGCACTTTCATAAACCTGAAGTTGTCTCGTGCATGTTCTTCAAATTAAGTCCTGTTGAACTATCATTCTGAGTGAGCTTCATGCTTCTGCTATTATTGCTGTTCTTTTTCCTTGTTGAAATTCAAGAATTTTTCGTTTTGGTGAATATGGGTCAAGATAAATTTGGAAATTTGTTTTGCAGAGTTTTAAGAAGTATATGACCTTCAAGAAGGATTTCAACGAATTGATTCTCCATCTCCTTAGAGGGCTCGTGAAGGATGCACTGCACTTTAAAGAAATTGCCTGGCTCTACTTCTAATCTTTACCTATATTGATGTGACAGTGGAGGAGCTGCAGAGCAGGGTACTTAAAAATGTGCATTGAAGTTGGTACTTTTGTGTTTATATGCTTCTTTTTATTGCAATGTGGATGTCATTAAGACTTGATACTAACACAGAAGCTAACAGAGGCATAAGTGGTTTCGAAGCAGAGATTTATAACAAACTAAAAATATACCGCCAAGTTTCGTAAAAGTTTGGCAGTTGTATTTCTCCCCCACAAGAACCACACTGAAAGCACAACAGGAGCTGCATACTGGTAAGGACGGACGAAGGATTTTAACCATCGGAAGACATTCACATATAGAGTACGTAATTCGTAACTTACGCATGAAATACGAATCTATATAATTGGAATATATTCCTAGCTAATACTACTATAATCCTGAGATTTTTTAAAAACTTTGAGGTGGCGGTCGGCCCTAGCCTCCCCCGGTCCATTCCTGCCTACTGGGACGTACTAGAGCCTCCCGAAGCCTCTCTATTTGCAACTCACCTAGTCTTTGAATCTTTGATAAATATTGACTCTTGGTGATGGTAAAGTTGCAAGGAAAATGGTTTTCAGAATGGCAGGTTAATGGTGCTGAAGTCTTGTATACTATAGCCGCCTTCTTGTGCTGGAATTTGAAACAGGAAATTTTTTATGGCTTGTATTCTTAGTAGAAGAAAGGTTTTATCTCCAAAAAATAAACCAGTATAACAATTTTCTGTGACAGAGATGGCGGAGTGGCTGAGGAAGATGTCGGATCTGCTAGGGATTTGGGCGATCCCGGTGTACGTGGTGTTCTTCGAGGCGGGAGCGTCTCTTCTCTTTGGATTCTTCCCCGCCATCCTCTGCGTCATCTCCGCCAAGCTCCTCGGCGCTTCCCTCTCTTTCTGGATCAGCAGGTATCATCTTCTCTCTCTAGCTATCTCCACTTCTCCAATAGCGCTGCCACCACCACTGCATCTGCTTGCTAAGTTCGTTTGATTCTCCTGTGCTTACTTGGCTTTTTTACTTTTACTTAAATTTGAGTCGAATTTTGATTAAAAGCTTCATTTGACATGATAGACAAACTCATATTTAAACATATACTATGTTCCAATTTGTTTATTCATATTTAGGGTTTTCAACACTGCGATCAATATTGGAAATTACTAGTTTTTTTATGTGATTTTGAATGCACTTTTCTTTGAAAAGTCAGAACTTCAAAAATAGACAAATAAAATGGAAGGACGGAGTGTGTGTGTGTTGGTTTCTCTTTTTATAGAACAGTAGTAGAGGTGCAAGCAATGAATTTTTTTTTAAAAGAGTACTTATCGTTATCGAGTTTGTTGTTTAAATAATACGATTGTAGAAGTAGAGGTTCATATCTATTGGGATCATGGGAAAGTGTGTTTTCTCACCAAATGGTGAGATGGGTTTTAGTAGTTTCACGATTTTATCCTTGTAGTTAGTTTAGTGAGTTTTTAGAAGCCGTTATTATTGGTTGACAATGAGAGTAATTTAAGAGCAAAATGTGTGACAGAGCTTCAAAAGAAGTATAAACCAAACTGATGTTCCCTTTATATATAGTATAGATAGATTAGATATTTTTTTATAAATAAAGATCTATGAAACCATAAAGAAGACCGAGTACTATCTACATTGGGGGATACCCCAGGCCGAGCAGCACAAACAATCTAGCCAAAGCTAGGAGCAAAACTAGAACCGCAACATAATACAAGACAACAAGACAAAACTAGACAACATAGATCATGCCAACTACCTAGGCATTAGACCTTGGCAGGAGTAATTCCAAATGGTACAAATCTGCATGTTCATAGGATTGTTCTTGACTACTCTCCAGGAATTGATCTTAGCCCTTAGGTCATTCTCCATCTTAGAGATGATATGCTCTACACTCAAAGAGTCAGAGACTCTTGCTGAAAAATTCTGCCATTTCTTTCACGCCATACATGGAGATGGTATCAGCTACGCAGAGGATAGTCTTTAAAACATC
>BRYF01000013.1:4427500-4430000 GCA_030159135.1 Actinidia polygama
CTAAATAACTTTTATTATTTTTGAAAATAGTGAAAACAAGAAAAAAATATTTTTGTTTTTTTATAAAAAAAAAAATATTTTTATCCAAATTTTTTCAACCACCTCCACCACCAACCGCCACTTCCACCTCCAACCACCACCGCCACCTCCTCCAACCAGTACCGCCACGGCCACTTCCACCTTCAACAACCACCGCCGCCACCACCACCACCTCCAACCGCCACCGCCACTTTCACCTCCAACCATCACCACCACCACAAACATATTTTTATTTTTAAATAGTTTAAAAATAGGTGAACACAAATATATTTTTAGTTTCTGTTTTACAAAAAATTAAACAAAACAAACACAAAAAATAAAAAAATTAAAACATTACCAAACATCCCCTTAATGTTAAGATTTTCCCATAAAGCTCCTTTTTGTATAAAAATAATAAATTTGCCCTTCGATTTAGGGCTTTCAAAAAAAATTCTCAAGACATCCATTAAGATAAATATTTTTTTTCCTTCTCAAAACACTATTTATTTATAAATTACTCTATTTTTATTTTTTAAAATTAATTGATCTAAATAATTTATTTTTTAAGTACTCCTAGTGAAAATATACTTATAAAATAAAATTTTATTATCAATAGTTTTTTTAAAAAAATTATCTAAACATTTTGCTTTTTAAGTGTTTTTAATTTGAATATATTTAAAAATATTTTTTATTTTTTTTAAAGAAAGGATATTTATTTGTCCTAATGTGTGTATTGAGAAAACAAATTTAGAAGCCCTAAATGAAAGGAGAATGATTTTATTTTTCTACAAAATGAGCTATAAGGGATCTTAATATTAGTTTTAAAAGTAAATGAGATTAATTTTTTTTTTTAAAACTATAGGGGAGGGGAGGGGTCTGTATTTGTCAAAAAACTCAGGAGAGATTAGTGAAATTTATCAATATATTTATATCATCAAATTATTGTGTATATGTGTATTGTTGCACACAAAATAGTTATAGTATGGAATCTTGACAATAGTTCCCAAAAGTAAGATAGGTTACAAACTATAGAAGAGGTATATTTATTTGTTAGAAACCTCAGGTGAGATTAATGAAATTTACCTTTATCTATACCATATTAGTAAAATACAGTACGGGTAAAAAATGGATTCGCATAAGTACAAGTATAATTTGTTTTTTTAGTTGAAAAGTACGGTAAAAAAATTGGCATAAAAAAATAAAAATAGAAAAGTTCGTATGATAACTAGTACGATTATTATACGTGTTATGATAAAAATTATAAGATAATTTTTTTTATATTTTTGAAGTTTTTTTTTTCTTAACTGACTTCTTTCTTATGATTCGTACGGGTATAAATAAAACGTGTTTAATTCGGATACTTTGAAAAATATGTGTCTTTTCGTTACATTTCAAATTTGAGTGGTAAACGCAATTTTTTTTCAATTATTTATACGAACACGTATTATACATGTATAATACACGAATTTACTAATTACGATCTATACTATACTGCACTTTCCATTTAAGCCCATTATGAATTTGGACTTTCTCAGGAAAAAAAGAAGAAAAAAAAAAGAAAAAAGGAATAAAAATTTGGTTGGTTGGGCCCTGTCAGCCTGCTACAATCTCAAGATTCTCAACGGTGCCAGTAAGAGAGAGAGAGAGAGAGAGAGCCAAACAAATCAACGAAAAAAGGAGCGGGAAAGCATTATTTTCCGCCTCCACAGCATTGAAATGACAGGAATACCCCTACCCTGGCAACGAACAAGAAAATACTCATGCTCGGTTCAACTTTCGAAACAATTTTGCAGAATAATTTTTATAAACAAAAGCATTAATTATTTTCATATAGTATTACTTATTTTTTATGAAAAATATTTTTTGAGAATTTGAAAATATTTTTGAATATTCTTTTTTTATAAATGTGTTTTTTTTTTAGAAATTCCTAGAGAAAAAGATTTGAAAATTATCAATCAAAATATTTTTAATTTTTTTTATCTATGTAATCCAATAAAAATACAAATATTTTAGAAAACTATTCTATAATAATGATTATGAAAACTAAATTTAACGGGGTTGTTAACGTAATTTGAATTGATATATTTATGGCGAATAAATTGCATTTAATACTTTAGATACATGATTCGAGGTGTATTAAGCTATTTTAATTTGATTGTAATTTTTAACAACCATTGCAATTATCCAATAATAAGATCTTTAAATTTATTTTCAATACGGAATGGGAAAGGCTTCTTGCTAGTAAAAAGATATGGATTCGATAACCAGAAGAGTTTCCAATATTAAGAATTTTAAATTTTGTATCCGGTTTTATTTTTTGTATTCCTCTTTTATAAATTCTTCTTCCTAGAAAAAAACAAAATCACATTAAAATGAAGGAGTTGATGGCGAGTATGTGCTATCATACATGACGAATTATTATTCATTCTTCACAAGAAAAAGTTGTATGAGAATGAACGATCGATTTTCATCCATTTATAAA
>BRYF01000013.1:4455000-4457500 GCA_030159135.1 Actinidia polygama
AGGTGTCAAGCGTGTCTTGCCGACACGACACGGTACAAAAAAATCTGGCACGGACGCGTTTTGGGCACGATATAAGTTGGGCACAACACGGCCTGAGCGGGCACGGACATGGGCACGGGTCACGGCACGGTAGTTGGCCTGGCATTACACGGCACGGGCACAGTCAAAGTCGGGCATGGTTTGGGCGCGACACGATAGTTGGCTTGGTTTGGCATGGCACGGGCACGGGCACGGGCGTGACTTAGTCAGGCACGGCACGGGCACGGGCACGACACTATGCACATTCCGTATTGATTTTTTAATGATGAAAAATAATATAAACCGTGTTTAATTATTTTGTATTGTTTGAGTTTTATAATCTAAAAATATTATTTAATACTACACTTAACTATTTCCCTTGACGAATCTAGTGACATATTAGTAAGGTTTACACCCAAGCCAATAAGCACATGCACGATATAATTAAGGACCCACATTCTCTGTAGTTGAATGGTTACAAACATTTTGTATTACGTTTTGGACACAATTAGATTTCAGAAAAGCTTGATCAGATAATTAATTAAGAAAATACAGGCATAGGTCCATAACTCATAAAGTTTTTACTAAAGCTTATAAATTAATGGACTCATAAGTTTATAAGCTATCACTTACCTTTCTAAATAAAAAAATAAATAATATTTTATTATTTTACTGCTATCACTTCTGCCACCATATAGAACAATTAAATTGTACTATTTGTTATTTTGAATGATAAAATTAATTTTATATTTTTTAAACTATTTTCTACCCCACCGCCATTGTCGACGTCATTTAGAACAAATTGTACTTATTTGTTGTTTTGAATAATTATTTTTTATTTTATTTTATTTGTTGCTATTTCCCACAATCACAACCACTGCCGCCACTGCCCAAAACAGTAAAATTGTATTGTTTGTTGTTTTGAATAATATTTTTTTAAAAATAAAAACACTATTTTTCACCAACACTACTGCCACCGCCACTTAAACAGCTAAATTATATTGTTTGTTGTTTTGAACAATAAATTTATTTTTTTATTTTTTTTATTATTTTTCACCAATACTGCCACCACCACTACCCAAACTAATAAAATTGTACTATTTATTGTTTTGAACAATAAAATTATTTTCCTAATAATCACTCTATTATCCATTATCTTAGTTGGCTAGCTACTTTTAACTCATTCACTCTCCTACTATAATCACCCTGATGAACCATTACCATGTGTGTTAAATTTTGGTAACTTAACATTGCCTATAAATGGATGTCCGAATGAGCACCAGTCCTGGCCACATTAATCACCACCACCACTGCTACTTTCACACACCTCCATACACTGTACACTTGAGTCATCTATAATCACATCAATTATGTCCATTTTCTGATTGTTTTAATATGGTATTGCAACTTGGAGTGAGGTTCCGTTTGGTAATGCTTAAAAGTCATTTTTTTTTTAAGTTTACTATCAAAAAAATCAAGTTTTTTTAATTTTTTTTATTCTTTTATGACTTTACTTTAGATAAAAATAAGCAAATAAAAAAATAAAATAAAATATCTGACTGTTTTATTTGCTTATTTTAAAAAGAAAAAAAACAGCTCAAAAACTCAAATAAACTGGTTTCAAACGTAGACTAAATATTACAGGCTTCTATGCTAATAATGTTTTTACGAGAGAGCCTGATAGACACGTTATATTGAGCGACTTTGCTTTTGCAAGATCTCTAAAGAAACTCGTAAAGTAGTATAATCAGTTAACAATCTACCACATCGTTAACCTCTGGGATATGGGCATAATTTCATATTCACCAAGCAATTCATCCCATTGCCCTTGGTTTCTTTAGTTTGTCGTTCTTTGTTTTGTTTTTAAGGTGTAAATTATGCACTATGTGATTATCTAATGATTTTTTTTTTCATTGTGTGATTTACGGATATTACCACATATTATACGTGTCGTTGATTGTCACTTTTAGTTAATAACCGGTTGTCAAACTTTCAATTGTTGATCGGTTGAGAGTATACAAATCTCACTAGATGATAAATTCTCCATCACACGGCACCAACTGCCCTTGTTAATGTAACCGTCAATCACGAGTAAGTCACCGCTAGCTATTCAACTATTGGTCCCAGTTATTTGATCCCTGTTAGTCATAGAGAAATTATCAAGAGGTGATGATAAATTCTTATTCATATTGAATTTATCAATTAACATTATAAAATATTATAATAACAAACATACATACGATGAAAGAATCTCACTACATGTCACATGGTTGCATTAGTGATTAAAAAAAACATAAGGTTTTGGGGAAAAATATTGTTTTAGTAAGAAATATCATTTTAAAACCAAAACTTCCTAGGCTTGTAATAAATGAAAAAGAATTTCACTAAAAATAAATGATTATTACTATTTTCTAAATTAGCAAAATATAAAAAAGAGAAATACATTGTGAAATTATCATATTTTTTAGGATTATTACTTTTT
>BRYF01000013.1:4495000-4497500 GCA_030159135.1 Actinidia polygama
AGTCAAATTAAGATTCGACTAAAATAGAGATGTAAAATCAGAAAGACGACTAGAGATGCTTTATATGACGGTGAAATTTTAAATTTTATCACTTTAAATAAAAAATTATTTTTTAGAAGTTTTTTTTTTAATTTTAATTTTTAAATATTTAATTTTAAATATAATTTGAGCTAAGAAAAAAAACAGCCACACGATTAGAAAATCTAGTAAACCAACCACCAAACAGCTCATCAACAAACATTTCCAACAAATAATTCAAATTCAGCCATTAAAATATCTCCTCGAAAGAAATAATTGTATAGCAACTGAAAAGTCAACTATACCCTTGGCCACTCGACGCAGAACCTTAGAACATGCTTCAATGTGGGGGCAAAATTGCCTCTACAAAGCCCTAGGAAAGCAAAATAATGAATGGGACCTACAAAAGGTTAGAATGGTGTTGGCAGACAGCTGTGAGGCCCCTTAAAGCTGTAGGACACCCTGTCAACAACCGGGCAGTCGGGCAGCCATGCCCCTAGAATTTGAATGTTAAACCACAAGCTAAAAACTAGGGGTTAATAATTACCCAAAAATAGGGGTAAATTGCATTTTGCACCCTTTTATTCGGTTTTTTTAATCCATAATTTGTAATTGTGTTATCCCATGCTTTCACCAAGAATAGCGGATAAAAAATAAAAAAGACAATCATTTACATTTTAAGTCAAGTGTCAGTATAGTCTTTCTATAATTTTATTCAACTATCATACTAATAAGGATCTTATGAAGTCACATTGCTTCTTCAAGTGTCAATGTGACTATCTTATTTCTCTACTGTTAACCGACAAAAAGAAGCCATGTGACCTCATAAAAAATGCCACTCTTAATAGGAGAATAGGTCGATGGAAGGCATACATTAATGCTTAACTAGGACTGTTGAATGAATCAAGCTACTCGAGCTCAACTCGTATTCGGCTAGTTAAAAAGTTTATTTAGGATCAATTCATTATTTGTAAACATATCTTGAAGCTGGTTTATTTTTTAAATTAAGCTTGAATAAATTACTAATTTGCGTGATAAACTTATAATGTATACAAAAATTAATTTATTCTAGCTCGACTTGTAATCAGCTAAATAAAAATTCATTTAAGATTGGCTCGATTAATAAACATACCAAATTTTGATAAATTTTTAAACTTGTTAAGTTTTCAAACCAAGCTTAATAAACTCACTACTTGGCTCGACTCTTTTCGTTCACAGCTCTACACTTGACCTAAAAGGTACAGGTTGACTACTAACATCGTATAAAGTACAAGGTTCAAAGTAAAGTTTAAGTAAATATTCAGGGGTACAAAGCGTAAGTAGTCCAAAAATGAAGGGAGGTTCATGTGGTTGGATTAACGGTCTCTACGGGCAGCCTGCCCGTGAACACCCATTATATAAGTCACTGCCTCTCTCCTTGTTTTTCTCCTTGCAATCTCTCTCTCTCTCTCTCTCTCTCTCTCTCTCTCTTTCCTCTCTAAATTTACCAGCGCAATTAGCTCCTCCCAAATTCAACGAAAATGGAGGCAATGAAGATGAGGCTTTTGGTGGCGGTGACGGCGGTGGTGATGGCGGCGTCAGCGGTGACAAATGTTGCGGCGGCAGAGGCCCCTGCGCCTAGCCCTGCCTCTGATGCCACTGTGTTTGTGCCCGCAGCTCTTGCTTCTCTGACAGCCCTTGCTTTTGGCCTTCTCTTCTAATCTCCCTCTCTCTCTACGTTGGAAATTTATTTCATTTTTCTTTGTGTGTGGAGTGGAGAGGTTTGAGTCTCTATCCCGTGCTCTGTTCCATTTTAGGAACGGTGATGAGAAGGCTGGGGATGGGGATGGGGATGGGGATGGGGATGGGGTTGGGGAGGAGACTCCTTTGATTGGGTTATATATTCGTTTGTTTTTATTTTTTGTGATATTTTTTTTTTCCTGAACATATTCACATTGTTTGTATTGTTTCCATTTATGTATGAAATTCTGTTCCATTTGCTTTGATTGTCATTCTGGATAATTTCATATAGTTACTAGATATCTTTTTGATATATTACAAGAATTACAATGCATACATTATGGAGCATAATTAATTGTGGTGGATGTGATTGGCTAGATTAACCAAGAATAGTGGTGAGACACGAGCTTGTGATTTGAGATATGTTGCTTGATAAAAAATAAAAAAAAAAAAGCAATCTCGAATATATATTTAAGACTCGTCAAGTTTTTAAATCAGTTTACTCGAGTTCGGTTATGATCAGCCTGATTAAAATTTAAGATCGATTCGCTTCCTAAACAAATTAATCCCGAACATATTTTTTAATTAAATTTTCAATCCAAGTTTTAATAATCTACTAACCAAGTTTTAGAGGTTTATTATTTGTCTTGTTTATCATCCTCAACCAAGAATTGATTGTTGGACTTTTAGATGTGATTAATTTGATAATTTGATCATTAATGTAATTTTTTATAATAGTTTTCTCATGACAATTGTTCAAAAA
>BRYF01000013.1:4510000-4512500 GCA_030159135.1 Actinidia polygama
GTATTTGAAGTCTTGTAGTTTTTTGTTTTTTGTTTTTTGTTTTTGTTTTTGTTTTTGTTTTTGTTTTGAGAGAAAAACATTAGGTTTACATATTTACAGAGATAACATTAGGTTATATTTTGGCCAATATGTTGAATCATTTAATTTCATTGGAAGTATGCTTTTGTCACATGGTTTGATTCGTATCATATGATAATCACGCCGAACTAATACTGCAGAACTATGATTTTCATCAAGAAAATTTTTCTCGAATTCACAATGAATGGGTTAGATTTTTTTGAATATATGAGGTCGTTTAATCGTGTGATATTTATTTTAAAAAATATAAATTTAATTATATTTTTTAATCCAAATTCAGAAAGTAGAAAGTGTAAGATTTCTCGAAGTACAAATCGTGATTGCTTGCTAGATAATACATATGTTGGGTGCAATAATCTGACGTTTTTGCCTTGCAAGTATCCAATCTCTCTCTCTCTCTCTCTCTCTCTCTCTCTAAATGATAAAGTAACTTCTTTGAATGGGCAATAGTGATTGAGAGATGAGAGGCTACCAAACTGTTAAAAGACGTGGAGCCTATGCAAAAGGAGGACTCTTACTCTAGTTGGTTATTATTAGCCTAACTTGACAATGAAAAACTTCATTCCCAGCCCCCCCCTAGACAATTAAATTTTTTTAATTTTTTGAAAACATTAAAGCGAAAATTCAGATTTGTTATTCGAGACTATCCTTGAAAATTTAAATTTTTTGCTTTAGTGTTTTAAAAAAAAATATGTTAATTATTTTTGCATTAAATTTTATAAATTGAGAGAAATTTAAAAAATAAAAATAAAAATTTTGATACATTTTTTTTATAAAAATCTGGAGGTGGAATTAAAAGAAATTATAAAATTTGATCATAATTTTTTTATATATATAAAAACTCAGAAGGTGAAAGTAAAAAGAAATTAAAAAATTTAGATCAATTTTTTTTAATAAATAACCGGGGGTGGTCTTAATTTTTTTTTTTTATCAAGGGTTGAATGATAAAGTTGAAATTTTGGGGGTAAAATTGAAAAGTACAATCCGGATAATTGATTTTGCAGGCCTCTTTAATTAAATTATTCATATAGATTAACTTATTCATATAAAAATTCAATATATGAATAACTATATCATCTGATTACGTGTCTTAAAAAAATAGTATATTCTAAAAAGTAATACGATCAATTCAAAAATTCAAATCTAATTTTTTTTATATAGACGATTTTCTCAACAGATTATAAAAATTAAAAGATTTGAATCCCGAATCCTTAAAGGTGATTGGATTAATTAGATTCGATTCATAATAAGCAAACTTTTACGACAAAATTCAATTTCTCGATTATAGAGAAACCAATAGAAAGAGTGAAGGATTGGGCATTTGCTGTGAATGTGGATGTGATGGGTTCCCAAAAATCTACACATTAATATCATGAAATATGAATAATGCTTTACCTAATTGATAGTGTGATAAAAAGGGAAACTATTGTCTTCCACATTCCCACCCCCCACTTGGGAAGTTGAGGTGGGGCCCAATCTACCTGCAAGAGTTTTATCATGTCTGTTGTAGAGGAGGGAGGGGTGAGAAGATTATTATTATTGTTCTTTTCTTTGAAAGAATCTTACTATAAAAAGTGATATAAAGAGGATTTCTTTGTTTTTGGGTACAAGAGAGATCATCATGTTGGTGCTTGGAAATGGGAAGAGAGAGTCAAGATATAGTTCCGCTGGTAAATGCTGTCCCGCTTGGGGCTGGTTTTCCCAACCCAAAAGAGCTACAGGATTGGGTCGAGTTTGAAGTTTTTGGCCCGTAATGGGTTTGGGTCGATCCGAACTTGACCCGTATATATACTAATATTAAATTATATATATATATATATATATAGTACGTTGTTTACTCTCAAATAAATAAATAAAAACTATTTGAATGAAAAGTTAGATGACTTGTTATTTAAAGCTTATTTTTGATTTAGATGAAAATATAAAAAGTTGGTTTAATAAATTGTAACTATTTGGCCTTCCTTTTAGTAATTTTATTGGTTTGAAAAGATTGTTAAATTTTTTGGGTTTTTGCGGGGAGGATTCGTGTACCTAAAGTGCGGGATGGGGTTGGAATACCCAACCCGAGCAGTGGGGCGGGGCGGGTTCGGGGCATGGAGTAGAAAGTTCAGGCAGGTCCAGGTTTTAGGAGACCCGCAAAAAAAATGACTCATGCTCATCCTTAGCCGTAAGTTCGAATCTCTTCAGAGTTACTTGGATGTTTATCCGGTCATTAACAATTTTAGGATTGACAAATTATTTTTTATCGGCCCCAATTAAGTTTGGTGGGATTTTGGACTATCAATAAAAAAGATTTTAACCTAAGAATTTTGACGAGGAGCATCCACATTCCTAAAAATAAATAAATAAA
Source organism: Actinidia polygama (assembly GCA_030159135.1). Taxonomy (NCBI): domain Eukaryota; kingdom Viridiplantae; phylum Streptophyta; class Magnoliopsida; order Ericales; family Actinidiaceae; genus Actinidia; species Actinidia polygama. The sequence goes on from BRYF01000013.1 coordinate 4,512,429, forward strand.
TTGATGTTTTAATTTATTTTTTTTAGCAAGTGGTAGAAAGTGTAAGAAAGTAAAGATTCTTTTTTTGTATTA
>BRYF01000013.1:4542500-4545000 GCA_030159135.1 Actinidia polygama
GGACTTTATTTTTATAAATATAAAACTTCATGGCTAAAAAGTGTAATTTACAAAGAATATCGACATACTGTGGGACTGTTGGCGCATGGCGCGCGTGGGCCCACTCATCGTCTACCTCTGTCGGCGCGTGGAGCGCGTGGTGAGAGTAGATCTCACGCGCCGACATTCTCGAGGCGCGTGAGGGCGCGTGTGGTGCTTTATGTAATCTATTTTCGATATTTTAGACTCGTATAGTCAATAAAAACACATTTGTGCTATCAAAAATCGATTTTATTTAGATTTAGGGGGGGCCGAAATCTAAAATTTTGATTTTAAATTTTTAAAATTACATATAAATTATTTTTTTTTAAATCTGAGGAGGGGCCATGGCCCCTCACTGTCTCCACGTAGTTCCGTCCCTGGTTGGGTGTTATTGTGGATGACGAAAATAGATGGGCATGGGCGTAGTGGGCAGCAACGACGAACAATGGAGGAAGGAAGAGAAAAATAAGAGAGGTGGAACCGTGGAGGAACAAAAAAGAGAATAGGGTGAGATGGTGGTGGCGACTAAGAGAGTTTAATAAGAGTAAAATGATCCAGACAACATTTGGATCCATGACTCTAATATCAGTCCTCTGAATTGATATAAGCCTTTCAAGTTCCCACTACTATGATATTTTCTCTTTGATCTAACCTCATCTTACATCACCCGACAGAAGTTGTCTCTTACCAAACGTTATTTTCGATGAAGTCCTAAAACATAGTCATGCATATGTGGAAAAAATAATAATAATAACAAGAACAAATTGAAACCCTAATTATGTCATGATTACGTAATAATTCCCTTATTAGAGAAAGCATATTAGTATGAGTAATGATATGGGTATCCCAATATTGCACCCCAAATGCACACCTATGTGAGGTGGAGCATTTGGATTGGCTGGGTGTGGGGTCCACACAGTCATGTCAGCCAATCCAAATGCTCCACCTCACCCAGGTGTGCATTTGTGGTGCAACATTGGGGTACCTATAGCATTTTCCTATTAGTATTAGTGCAATTTGTTAGTACTTATAAGCTAACTTGTTTATATTATTTGTTTAATAAACTGAGTAACCGTGTTTGGTAGCAATTCTGTACAATCATTTATTTAGTTTTTTTCAGTTTATGTAGCCAAAAGAACAATTAATCTAACGGTTGAGATTTCACCTAAAATTATTTTTTCCAAACCCAAACTATCACTTCATTCTTTTCAAGGATGTGGGTCCCATATAAGTTATGATTCAATGACAAAAGAAACTTTTTAAAGTTGAGCATATATGTTATCCATTGAATTATTTTTTTAGTGGGACCCCAAAATAAATAAATTAAAACACACATTTCTTTCTCCCTCATTTTTTTCAAACTAGCAACACTTTTTAAAATCATTATATTTTTTAATTTATTCTCAGTTTTGTAGCAATGTATCTCTTCGTATATGTATGCAATTTATCTTTTATCTGATTTTTATATCTTATTTATTTTTTAGGTTGTAAAACTCCAACGAGTACGTCTAAGAGGTAATCTTTTTTTTTACGTAGTGTCCATAGGCACAGACAATTACTATTTTCAATAAATTACATAAACAACTCATAAAAAAAAAACCTTGCATACAATATGGATATTTCATAAAAAGTTATACAACAATTTATTTAAGCAAACAAAATTAAATTTTTATCATAACTTATAAAAAAAAACCGCTCTAAACATATTCACAGTTTATTTTAGTTTTTGAAGTTAATAATATAAAATATTATAATTTTAAAAATAACTTATTCGCGACACCAAATTTAATTATTAGAAGCTCAGAGACATTAATTTTGAATAAAATTAGCATTATGGAAACAAAGAAGACTAAGATGTCACTGTCATTATTTTTTCTAATGACCCTTTTAGAGGACAATAAATTAAACGTTTATCACCTTATAAAACTACAAGTTGGGTATATAGGAGTAGCTTAATGACCCTTGAATTTGACCTAGCAATAAGCATTTATCACCTTATAAAACTACAAGTTGGGTGACCATGAACATGCCATGATGCACCTATGACCTATGCATTCCTCCAATCCATCCTACTTGTTTTTTTTCTTCTCTCTCTTTTTCCGTTCATGACGACAGTATTTTCAGGCAATGTTGAACAGATTTTGAGGGTGAGATTGAATTCTTAATCATGTGGAGCTCATTTTAATTATGTTATAGTGCAAAAATTAAACTATGGATCAGTAGTTCATTGGGACTGCTAATTCCTAAAATGGAGGATTAAAAATTATATGGAGGCAATATTATTAATCTAATCTCATAAGACTATTAATCCAAGGAGATTGAGATTGGATTGTTAATCTCATCAATAAAATCTGTTATCAAACACGACCTCAAGGACAACCGTCACCCCAAATTTTTTTAAAAATATCTTCTAATATTTTCAAATTACGTAGGTTAGCTACCCAAAATTAAAATTATTTTTTTTATATATAACTCGGTA
>BRYF01000013.1:4622500-4625000 GCA_030159135.1 Actinidia polygama
TTTATTGTTATTAGTGAAGTTTTTTCACCGCTTAATCAAACTTTTATACTTTTCAACTTCTCTTGACGAGAGGAGTCTGATAATGTAATAATTTTAATTTATTTGAAAAAAAGACAAAAAAAAAAGATTTTATTTGATCAATTAGCTAAAAAAAATTTCAATGAAATATTTTTCAAGTTTGGATTTTTTTTTTATATTCAGTTTATCAAAAAATATAAAATATTAATTAAATAAAAAAAAAATTCATTAAAGACGAAAAAAGTTGAAAACCAAAACAATTACAAAATCTAGAGGAGAAAAAAAAGGCCAAACAGGACCTAGTAAGTTTGGATTTGAATTTGCTCTCTCTCCACCACTAACTTAATATATGTCAGAATCTCAATCAATTGTTAAATGTAAAATGAACTATTAAGATGACAGTTATTAATATAGCAATTAATATAAATGTAAAATAAACTATTAAAATAGGTTTTACGTATCTGTTGGTGGACCCCAACACCAATTATATTCTAATCTCCATTAGCAAAACCCCTAATAATTGGGGTTAATATCGTCATCGGAATCGTCATCATTAGCAAATTGATCCATTAATTTGTTTTTGAGTTTTTTGGTTCTCTAGAGAATTTTTTAATCGTATTAATCAAATTTGATATATTTTCCATTCTTTCTCAAGAAAAGAGTGTCAACAAATGGAGCCTAGGCATGTAAGTGCAAATGAAAAAAATCATTTAATTGAAAATACGGGTTTTGACAAGTTTTCTCGTTTCGATCGAACTCTTAAGCTGTGTTTGGATTGTAAATTTAATTGAGAAAAAAGAAGAAGAAAAGAAAGCCAAGTGCAAATGAAAAAAAAGCATTTAATTGAAAATTAATACGGGTTTTGACAAGTTCTTTCCTTTTGATCGAATTTTTAGACTGTGTTTGAATTGTGAATTTGATAGATAAAAAAGAAGAGGGAAAAAAAATACTAACAGATCGAATGATTCTATGGATTCAACGCCTTTAAAAAAAATATTCACAAATCTCTTTTAAATCATTAATTCAAATACAGTCTAAGGCTATAATTATAAATTATAGTACAATAGTGATAGATACACACCCACGTTTGGGTGTGTACAAGACACACCTATTTTTTTTCTCTCACAAATTAGTGAGACCCGTTCTAATTAGAATTTTTAAAATAAGTGTGTCGTGTACCTATCATTATTCATTATATTAAGTGTCAACAAATGGTGACTAGGCATGAAATGCAAATCACAATAGGTAATGGTTGGTGTCATATGTGTGGGGTCTACATCATTGTGTGTATATGTTTGAATGCATGCAGAAAATGAAGGTCCTTCTAAGAAATTATTTAGTGTTCTTCGAGCAATCGTAACAGTGCTCTAACTTTAAAGTGATATGATTTAAATAGTAAAATTTATTTATTTTTAATTAAATTGTGATTAACATATTTAAATGTGTCATTCATTGATTGGTATAAAATATTTCTCAAAAAGAACACCAAACAATACCTCATGTGGTTCCCACCCCTTAGGCAGCATTTACATACATTAAAAGTAATTAATAATTGTCAGGAACCCTATTTCAGATGTCATAATTCATCCCCCCCAAAAAATTAGAAAATGAGCTTACAATATATATATATTGGCGGAGTCAGGATTTTAAGTTAAGGGGATAAAGTGTAAAAAAAAAAATTTAAAATAATATTTGTAATTTTTAAAAAGTCAGGAGGCTACACTATAGATCCGCCCATATAATATATATATATATATATATATATATATAATTTCCATATTTTCCTTTTTCTTTTTCTCTCTCATGTCATACACATGAATTGTATGATATACTCCACATGTTATTAACAGATGAAGTGAATTTTAGGTTCTTATTTGTGACATTTTTTTTTTAGTCAAGATTTTTTATTTTTCCTGTTTTTTCATCTCGATTAGAGGAATAAAAAAGGTAAAAATAATAATTTTTTTAAAACAAATAAAATTAAAATTAATTTAAAATTGAATCGTTTTGAAATAATGATATTTTAAAAATAAATATTATTTTTTTACTTTTCTATTTTTTCTAATTGAGCTGAACCAAAAAATTAAAAAAATTAAGGAAAAAATTTTAAAAAATTGCCAAAAATAAAAATAATACATAATAATTCAATTTATCCAGAGCTCACATGTAATATTTGCTTAAGCCTTTCCGTTTGGGGTAAGCAAAAAAATGCAAAAAAAAAAGGTCAGTTTTGATTTTTGGATAAATTACACTGAGCTCTAACATTTAATAAATTACAATGACCTCTCCTGGAGTTTGGAACTTGTAACAGATTTTTTTATTTTACACTGACCATTCCCAAGGTTATGGGTTAATACACAAAGCACCCTGATAAAGTTATTTTTTTTTTGTCTTATTTACAAAGGATGTTGATTTGACGTCAGGTGTGATTTGTGTATTAACCCATAATTTCAGGGATGGTCAGTGTAAAATGAGAGAATCT
>BRYF01000013.1:4772500-4775000 GCA_030159135.1 Actinidia polygama
GTGTCAATAGAGTTGATCACAAGCCTAGTTCAAATAACTTGAATTTTTTAAATGCTTTAAGCTTATCGAACTGAATAGTAAATTGTTCAAACTTTATTTGAAAGCCTACCAACCTTAGAAAACATTAGTAATTGCTCGTGCCTATAGGCACTGTGTAAAAAAAAAATAGACCACCTCTTATGCGTACTCGTTAGAATTTTATATTTTTTTTGCCTTATTATGACAAATATTTTTATTATAAATATTGAATAAATTAATTTTAATAAATATAAAAAAATACAATTAAAAAAAATGAACATATGAAAATCACTTCCCTTTATATTCGGGTAATTTTTTATCTTCTTTATTTTTTATATTTTATTGTCTTTTATTGTCTTTAGTGAATTTTTTTCACCGATTAGTTTATATTTTATACTTTTTTGGTTTCTCTTGATGAAAAAAGTCTAAAAATATAAAAAATTATATAATCTAAGAGAAAGTTCACAAAAAATAAAAAAAACTATTTTGATCTTTAAATTAAATAATTTTTTATATTTTTAAATTATTATCGTCAAAATAACTAAAATAATATAAAATTTTATTTAAATAGTAAAAAAATTTATTAAATACAAAAAAAAATAAAAATGGGAGAAAAAGAAAGGTGTGTTTATCTTTAAAGATTTTCATGATCTAATGGGTAAAACATATTTTCATCTTTAAAGATCTTTTATCCATTGGATAAGAACCTGTGTGGATCTCATACCTTTTGAAAAGAAGGAAGTGATAATTTTGTGAGGAAAAAAATAATTTCAAGTGAAATCTTAATCGTTGGATTAACTCCAATAGATTTCAACCGTAGATAGCGAAAGATAAATTTAAGATTCAAAATAAGTTGTGATTTATAACATAGATGTTCAACTTTTGTTTGTTTACGTAACAAACAAATCTCAAACAAGCCTTTAACGAGTCGAACAAACATCAAGCTTGAGGCTCCGTTTAGAACCAGTTTATTTGAGTTTTTCGGCTGATTTTATAAGCAAAAAAGCTCATCAAAGTTTGCTTTTTTGCTTTTTTATTTTTGTTTATTTGCTTATTTTTAACTAAAGTAAAACCACAAAAAAAATAAAAAATAAAAAAAATTAATTTTTTTATAGTAAACTTAAAAAAATCTTAACTTTTAAGCATTACTAAACGGAGCCTGAATAACTTGATTTTTTTATCACCCATACCACAAAGTAGGTTTTATTATTGTTTCCAAAAAACGAGGGGGGAAAGGGCATGTTGACTAAAAGGTTGAAGAATAAAGAGGGCATGCCTTTGAAGGTCCCCCCACCTACACATGTTGTGCTTTTTTGAGTCTTTTAACAAAGGCTTTTGTGTCCATATGCTGCTAACAAAGAGATAAAAAGACATGGTCCACTTGAACATGTAGAGCACACCACGTCCAGTCTCACTCTGGTGATCTAGATAGTGGGGGTTAAGTGTAAGGAAAGTAAAATTATTGTTTGAGAAGAGTTTAGGCCTATTAAATTTATTTATTTATATTAAAAAGACTTACAAACGAATCGTCATAAATAAGTTATTTAAAAATAAAATAAAATCGCTAAAAACTATTTAAATCGACATTCTCACTATCATCATCAAATAGATTAGGTGTGGTGTCAAATGTAAAAGAATTTATTAGCAAAGATTGAGGGTAAATATATTATTAGTAAATTTGAATTATTTTTTTTTAAATTTTTGTAAAGAAAATAATATAGAAGGCCTCATTTTAAAGTTTTTGTTTCAAGTATCGTATTATCTTCAGTCGATCCTCGATTTAGATATTTGTGTGTGTAGATCATTTATAAAAAAAAATATCACTAACTAATAACAAATCGAACTCTGTAGTTTTAATCTAATAATAATTTAAATTATTTATTAATCTCCGTATACCTAGAGCTAATAGAACTAATTGTTTTCTGCAAAAAATGCACGAAAACGACTTCGTAAGTGCTACTTCCATTTTAAGGCCCTAATCGAACCAATTAACAAGACAAATTAAAGAGTTTGAATTTTGTATTTATTTAAAGATACTAAATTTCTATGCCAATTTAGAATGAAAATGCTTTGATTAGGGCTTTAAAAAAAAACTATACACTATAGTTTCAATGCATTTTGGACAGAAATCAGTTGATTTCGTTAACCGTAGATTTATATAGACTAACAGATGATTTAAATTACTATCGAATTAAAACTACAAGTATTAATTGTTACAATTGAAATTATAGAGTTTAATTTGTTTCCACAGTTAAACTTGGAAGTTTTTTACGTATTTCTCCCTAGAATTTTCTATGGACAGCTTCTTTAAGTTTTCGCCCGGAGTTTAGAACTGAGTCTATTGGGCTTGCGTTACGTCTTCTGTAGCCCAATCCAAAGAGTGGCCTGAATGGAGTGATTTTAAAAAGTGAAGCCCAGCCCAGTCCATGGCCGTGGCTGGGCTAAGGAGGATATTTGGGCCAGCCCTTAGTAGTGGGCCAAA
>BRYF01000013.1:4832500-4837500 GCA_030159135.1 Actinidia polygama
ATATATTGATTATTTTTTTAAAAAAATAAATGATAATAAAATTTTGTTTTTAAATACATTTTTATTAAGAGTACTACAAAAATAAATTATTTACATCAATTTTTTATAAAAAAAATATTTATTGATAAAAAATAAAAATAAAGTACTTTACAAATAAATGGTGTTTGAAAAAAAAAAGAACATTTATTTATTTCAATGGGTGTATTGAGATTTTTTTTTAAAACCCTAAATCAAAAAGCAAATTTTTCATTTTTGCACAAAAAATAGTTCAAAATAAAAATCTTGACATTAGTTTCAAAAGTAAAAGAAATTAGTATTATTTTTTAAATTGCGGAGAAAATGACTATATTTGTCAGAAACCTCATGAGAGGTTAATGAAAGAAGTTAATGCTGTTATTATGCACTTCTTTGAAGTATTGAAAAACATTCACTGCACCTTTTGTCTTGCTAAAAGTTTGGGAAAAAAATTATATATTTTTTTGATTCATCTTGACGGGAGGAATCTGAAAATATATATATAAAAAAAAATAATAATAAATTCACTAAAGACAAAAAAAATAGCTAATTTATCGAGTAAATATAATTTTTTCCGTCTTTAGTAAAAAAAAATTAGATAATTTTTTTTATATTGTCAAACTTCTCTCGTCAAATAGAACAAGAAAAATATAAAATTCTAATGAAAAATGAAAATAAATAAATAAATCCAAACAGGACCTAAAGTTGGACAAATTTTGGGCTTGAGGTATATTGGGCCACATCAAGACTCATCATCAATACACCAACAGAGCCCAACTCAGTGAACGGTTTCATAAACTATTTTCTCACTCTTAAACTATGTTATTTTCTCCCTCTACCAATCCTTCACCGACAAATCATGAGATCTGTGGAATTTTCAGAAGTATGATCCAGTGGGTTTCAAACTATCATGGACCCGCACCCAATAATTGTACGGTGTTAATAGTATTCACGGATGAGTATAATATCACATCACTTCTGAATATCAATAGAATCATGGATCATAAAATTGGGTACACCCGGTCCAATATTTACAGCCTAAGACAATTTTAATGGGCCCACTACTCAGAAGGCCTGTGATGATGAGGGAGGGGGTTTCTTATTCGAACCAGCTTACCTGAAGTTGTGATTTTAGACTACACTGTATAATTCAAGTATTTTGAATTTAATTTTGATAATTTAAACCCGTTACTATTATAGATATCATCGAGAAATTTAATATTATACAAAACTATATTGATCGGAGACATATTAATGAACGATCGGAATAGTTTTATAACTTAATTAATGAGTATTATACATCAGATTATATCAATTTGTCTTGTTGTAAATTAATATTAATAGACTATTGATTTGTATCTGATCAATGTAATTTTTTACAGCATTAAACTTTTCGATGAGATTTACAATATCAACAGATTAGATCATTAAAATAGGCCTAAAATATTTGGACTGCACAGTGCAATCAAAAATTATAACTTCAAAGAAGCTGCTTCCTTTTCATTAGACCGTTACAAAGCCTTGTTTGGCTGGTTCTTTTAAACTATATACAACTTTTTTCGATTTTTTTGTTTTTATTTTTAATATTTTGGTCAATTAATTTTTCCAATTCGTCTTCAATAAAGGCATCGAAAAAGAAAAAAGATTAATTACCCCCTAAAAAAGAAATACTATATTTTAATAAAAGAGAAGAAAATAAAGTAAAGGCGAAAAGCTTTTAAGAAAAAATGACCTGACAGCACCAGCCAAACAAAGCATAGTTTCGGTCACAACCATCTTTATTACAATTGGAGGCCATTATACAACCATCTTTATGCCATGGCTCAGCATGACGTTGCTTGAGTCATATTAAGCCCACCGCGAGTCCAATGATATATTCATAAATGTGTTTATTTTATAAGTCTCGTTACGTAGATCATCTACGATAAAAATCAAATTAATCGAATATCGGGAGTCACATTATTAAAATATATTGCTCTTGAAAAAATATGTAAAAATATATAATTTTAAAAATAAATTGTAAGACAAATGTTGCTCGATTACGTGATTATTGATTTTAAGACTTTGATAACAAGAATTACTTTGTTTTAATATGTAATTACAGTTGTTTTGTTTAGGAAATATAAAATCTTCATTAATATTAAGAAATTTAAGTACAATAGGAGAAAATACATATTAACTGGACAATTACCTACAAGTTGAATAAACTATAAACTAGACTACCCAAGGACAATTATTAATGCGACGAAAGCAATTAGGATAGTCGAAGTTATCTTAAATGTAGGTATCCACAAAGGCTTCGTAGTAATTATAATTGTTATATTATTATTATATTAGCATGGGCTTAGTTTGGGTTATTATTTTTTTATTTTATCAAAAATTTTTTACTTTTTCGTTTTGTATTAACGAGATGAATCAGAAAATTTTCATTTAATCAGAAAGAAAATTCACTAAAGACGAATAAAATCATATTTATCACCCAAAAAAACTTTAGTGCTTGTTTTTCAAATTAGATCAAATTTTTATATTTTCGAATTTCTCTCATCAAGATAAATAAAAAATAAATAAAATTTTGATCAAATAAAAAAAATCGCTAAAAAAAAAACTCAAACACCTATACACCAAATATGGCCTTAGCGGGACATGTAAAACACTATAAGTTGGAAATATGAGTCACGAGAGATTATTCTGTGCTCTTATTGACGACACAGTCAAAGATTTCAAAGGTCATAGAGTTGGGCCAATCAGAACCAATGTTGAGCTTTGACGGGACCGACCAAATAAAAAAAAATTAAAAAAATAAAAGATAAGTTTCACTACGTTTTTAACAAATACAATCATCTCCTTAATCATCTCCTTGTAGTTTTAGAAATAACATTGACATTCCTTACTTTTAAAACTAATGTTAATATTGCCTTTTGATTTAGGGCTTCGAAAAAAAAAATCTCAATGCATTAATTAAAATAAAAATATGTATATTTTAAATATGTTTATATTATGAGCACTTAAAAAATATTTAGATTAATTTTTTAATTTTTTTATTGATAACAAAGATTAATTTTTTAAGTATACTTCTATAAAGAGTATTTTTTAAATACTCAAAAATTATAGGGGTATTAAAAGAATTTTGAAAACCTTGACGGCCCTCGTCTCTATTAGGGGATAGCTAAATTTTGTAATGTCAAAACGAAGATTGAGTCATTTGCCTGGGGTCAAATAGCAAATACTAATAAATTCACCAAGAATATACTACTAATAAATAATAGTTAGACTTGTGTCATGGGAGGTGGATATTTTCAGTCCACAATTAATAAGTATCCATTTTTCGTCTTTGTGGGGCCCAATTCACAAACTACGGCAAGAAAAAAACGTGGGTCCATTATGAAATTAGGTATGGGCTAAGCCGACACACCCTTGTGATTTTGTTGTCAACAAAGGGTGGAAGGGTGGGTCCATGATCAATGCAATCCACTTGTTACGATATGTGGATGGAAAATAGAAAAAAAAGAAAAAATAAATTTAAACATTGAATTTATTATTATTTTTTTCTTCACTAAATCCTTAAAAGTCGAAGACACATAGGTTTTTATGGGAGAGGGTGGATGGTGGTGAAGGTGTAGAGAGAGAGAGAATAATAGGTCATTGTTCGGTTTAAGGATGGAAATTTCACTAGAATTGACATGGCGAACCGAACTGATCATTTGGGATGGGTTTTACCCGTTTCCATCAGTTGGGTACGGATATGATAGAATGCGTGAAATATTTGTTAGGGTATGAATCAGGAATGAGTTGATGTATGAATATGCTAGTTTTGTATTTTTTGTATGCTGTATGATTTTTTTTCATGAATTGGGTTGGAATTTGATGAATGAATTTGATTGGGTTTGTTTATTTTAAAAAAATAGTTGCTCGGATTTTTGAGTTTTTCTAATTTCTTTTGACGAGAAGTAGGCGTGAGAAGAAGAATGGTGCGGATTGAAGATGATGTGGTAGCACACAATCTGATGTTGTAAATAGGGGAAAGTGGGGAATTTTTGTAATGATAAGGGTATTCATGTCCATGCACCTTAAATGAGGGCAAAATAGGAATTTAAGTAAAATAAACTTGCTGGTTTCAGCAATATCCATTAGTCAATAGATGATCAACTAATGGAATGGAAAAATTGATATTAAAAACTGAACTAGAAGGGAGCAAAGTGCAATTTCAGAAAAATAGAAAAAATCAGCGTACTTGTTGTCGGATATCTAGTGAGTGTAATTTATCCTAATATTTTTGTAAAAATAATTACTTTATCAGTTCATCTTGATGAGAAACATCGGAAAAACAAGATAAAAAAATTAAAAGCTAGTAAATTCAGATTAATCCAAATTCATTTGGATTAATTTGGTTTTTAGTAGCTTTATGAAAAAATAAGATCTTTTTAATTTTTAATTCCTTTAATAAAAAAGAAATAAAAAAATTAAAAATCACAAAAAAATAATCCGAACTTGTGATCAAATTTATTGCGGACCAGGATTTTTTCATATTAATGTCTAGGTTGGGCCACCTAAAAGTGACTTATTTTAGCTATTTTGGTTTGCGAGTATTTTTCATCTTTAGTAAATTATTTTCATATTTAGGTCAAATTTTTATACTTTTTGAATTTATATATCTTGCAATTGCAATGACGAATATGAAAATGAAAAATTATGATTAAATTTGAAAAAAAAAAATCCAGTTAAGACAAAAAACAACAACTTATTTGTCACGTGAAAACTTAATTTTCTGATTTAATTTTAAAATTAAATTTTTTAAAAATTTCAAATTTCTCACATTAAAACGAAAAAAAATATAAAATTTTAATAAAACAATGAAAATAATAGCAAACTCAAGTAGCACTTTTAGTGAGTCCGAACATGACTAAATACTCGTTAGTCTAAGGCTCTGTTTGACACTAGTTTTTTTAGTTTTTTTGGTTTAAAATAATAAAAAAATTCAATCAGAG
>BRYF01000013.1:4855000-4857500 GCA_030159135.1 Actinidia polygama
GTTTTATTTTTTTTAAATGAATTAGCTGTTTTGATTTTCTTGTTTTATTATTTTTAACTCTTTGCCGAAAGTAGTATATTTTTTCCAATTCCTAATCTTGACTAGAAAATTTTAAATCAAATTAGAAAAAAAATTCAACTAAAAACAAAAAAATAACTTGTTTCGAGTGGAAAATTAATTTATGAAAAACAAAAAAATAATAAAAATAATAAATAAATTAGGCGTGAGGTTGCCTTTAGTTGAAAAACGACATGTAGAGGGTGACCAGGTCAGATATGTCATGCTTTTGGGATCATTGCAATTATTGACCTCATGCACCCCTTTAATGAGAAGTGTATCATAATTAATTTAGAGAGAGAGAGAGAGAGAGAGAGGCCATACTTACTTTCCTAATCACTATTTTGACAATGATAAGGTTTGAGAGCAGCAGCAGCAGCGATTTAGTCAAGCCTGATCAGGTTTGCATTTGGACCCCACCAAATAGGAGAGATTATTTAATCAGTTAATGATTCTATATAATTAATATAGTAATCATGCTTTGTATTATCATCATCATAATCGTCATAATTCATTGTATTATTGTAATAATTCTAATCATTATTTTATTGGTACCATATTTTTTTTTGTTTATAATCTAAGTTATTATTGTATGAGAAGCATGAGTCAACTAATGCCCTTTTGATTCAAGGAATGGGATTAGGAATTTAGGACCCAAACATAGGATTAGATAGCAGAATGGGATTGTTAATCCAATCTACGGCTTAGGCTCCGTTTGGCACCAGCTTTTTTTAGCTTTTCGGCTAGCTTTTTTGCTTAAAATAAGCAAAAAAGCCAATCAGAGTTGGCTTTTTTGCTTTTCTGATTTTGCTTATTTGCTTAGGTTTAGCTAAAGTAAAGCCAGAAAAGCAAAAAAATCAAAAAAAAATTGGTCTTTTGGTAGCTAGCTTAAAAAAAGCTTGGCTTTTAAGCATTACCAAACGGAGCCTTAGTCCTTTGAATCAAACAGCTCTAATGGTAATTGAAACTTTAATGGAGTGTGCTCGTTGAAACATTTTTTTCCCTTCTAAGTTAAATAATAATTAAAAATAAATAATCTTATTTTTACAAGAAAAGTAGAAATTAGAATTTTTTTTGTGTGTGGTTTTGTGGTTTTTTCAAAATCATAAACAATTATTTTTTTAAGTATTTCTAATAAAAATGCACTTAAGAAATAAGATTCCTTAGCAATGTTTTTTTAAAAAAAATTGATCTAAATATTTTTGACCTTTTAAATTCTTCTAATCTAAACATACTTAAAAAATAAAATATCATTAATTTTTTTTTAAAAAAATATTTATTTATTTTAATTAGTGTATTGAGAAAAAAAATTCAAAGACCTAAATCAAATGACAATGTTATCAATTTTTGTTTAAAAATTAACTTCAAAAAATCTTGACATTAGTTTCAAAAATAAAAAAATAAATACTATTTTTGAAATTATAGGAATGGGAAATTTGCCCAAAATGAAAATATAAGAAAAGTCTTTTTTATCCAAAACTTATATTTTTTCCACATTTTTAATCCCTCGTTGAGTGGGACATTTCACGGGGAAAAGAGGAGAAGGTAACGGTAGATCGATCTTGAGAGAGACTTGGACAGATCCGGGCCGGACAAGTAGGCCTGTCTGTCCAGTTTGGTACAGACCCTGTCCTGCTCGTAATCGCTTGTCAAATTCTGTCATACTTAACCCTATAAAGACCTCTTCAGCCCCTCTCTCTCTCTCTCTCTCTCTCTGTGTGTGTGTGTGTGTACAATTCATTACAAGGTGGTATCGTAATCCCGTTACAAATTGCTGTCTATATAATAAATCAACTTTGTTGTCACACTAGTTGTTGCGAGAAAGAGAGGAAATCAAGCACAGATGATAGCGTTAGTGAACAAACGAATTTTGATGGTTGGACGCTACACGATAGACTTGCAACATAGCCACAGTGAAAAAGACTGTCCTAAAGTTATTCCGGGGACGGATCTCCGACGGTCTTGTTAGTGACTAAAAAAAAAAAAATAGCAAGAGAAAATCAGAAGGGAGAGAAAATATTCTTTACTTGTGAGAGAGGGTTTGTCCTTTTTTATAGTACAGGTAGATGCGTGTGAGGATGCGATGACTACCATTTCAGCGAGCAGACAACCGATACAATCATGCTCCTAAGGCGTGGCTAGTAGCTAGCCCATCGCATCATTGGAGTTTTGGACCCAAGCGTGCTAGTGATAGAGGAAACTTGCTGTCTACGTTAATCTATGACCCTGGAGGCCTTGGGCATTTCCATCGGAATTAGTTCATCGGTTGAGTTTTCGTGCGAGGATGCCGACTGAACTTGCTTTGAAGCGACAATTCGGCGGCGGTGCTTGTTCAAGCTTGGCCGAAAAATGAAGCACAATATTTTATCCACCCACAGTTGTTGACTTTTAAGAGAGATAGTTACAACTTACATTTATCATATTTGTAAGTATATTATTGATA
>BRYF01000013.1:4975000-4977500 GCA_030159135.1 Actinidia polygama
AAAATAACAAAAAGGGAATTCATTTTTTGTTTTGTTTTTTTAATACCCTTTTATTTTTTTAAATAATAGAAAAGAATAATAAAAAAATAAAACAAAAAAAAAGTGAAAAAAATTAATAGTAAAAAAAAACTAAATAAAATAAAACAAAATAAATACAAAAAACTCAAAAAATGAGAGAGAGAGAGGGGGGGGGGAGGGAGAGAGAAAGGGGGGGTATTTTGATCATTTTTGTAAGGAGACAAGGGTGTCAGGGGGTGGGAGGATGGTGGGAGGATATTGTCTCAAACCTCAGGGGAGGTCATTGTATTTTTTAAAACGTCAGATGTGCTTTGTGTATTAAAGGCAAACATCAGGAGAAGTCACTATAACTCACCCTTATTTTAATTATCTAAATCGTTCTTCGTTGCGAATATTAATACTATAAACAAATTATATTGATCGAATACAAATCAATATATGTTTAGAATTTTTATTTTTCAGGCCCTACTTATTGAGATCTATTAAACAAGACATAGAGAATATGAAATTATAAAAATAATTTTTTAGCAATAAAATTTAACAATAATAAATTTATCAGTCATGTGAACACTTAACCAACAAAAAAGTTAATGAACGAGCAAACCTTCGGTAGTTCTAAAAAAACTTGAACAGGTAAATCTGGCTCTTTACTAATCCAAGTACGCACGAGGGTTACCCTAAAAACTTTGTTTTCGATTTATGAATTGCAAATGTCAGAGTTAAATCTGATATGAGGATACATCACACATACTTGTCACTTGGTAGTGACGTGCTACCCAAGAAATTAACACTGCAAATTGTGAATAAAATTTACCAAATCGTAGACTTTAGGCAAGTCTAAGTCAAAACTAATTATTATCTTCTATCCTCATTGCAAGTGAATATATAGCTCTCTCTCTTAAATCGTTGACCGTTGTTATGTCTAATTAATCTGTCACTATTAAGCATGTCACTCCAACCATGTTCTTACTGTACCTCTAATGATATATAATTATGGACCAAGTTTCCCTAAACTTTATAATAAATTTGGCAAGTTTTGAGCTCACTTTGAAACAACACTGATGATATGAAGAGCATATCTTGTAATTCACATTGAAAAGATCATGCAAAAACTTAAGTTGATGAGAGATTGCTTATCGCATAATCGAATCATATATATCTCTTAAAAAAATGTATAGTATATTCGAAAATTTATGTTATCACAACAGAAGTTAACTCATGATGTGGTTACTAACAATCGATCAACCTAATTTTTTGTATGATTAATAATTTTAATAGATTTTACAAGATAGAAAAGTTCAGATCATTCACTTGAGTCTAGGGCAAAACCACGTCCAGCCAATTTTACGGAGTTGGACTTTAGAGAAAACGGATACTAAAAGTATACTAGCATTTGGTTGACACGCGATTTATTATATATGATGATAAAATTCAAAGAGAGATAGTGTCATGATCGAAAATAAAAAAAATAGATCAATCAGATATTAATAATTACATTATCAAATCTTTGCCTTAAAAAAATTGACGGTATATTCTGAAAGATGCATATTTGTCATTAAAACAAAACTGATTCGATCACGTACTTACCAATGTTCGATTAACTTGAGATTTTGTGTATATAAATGATTTTCTCAATCTCAGAAGTGGGTTCAGATTGCATCCACAAGTTGCCAACTTTGAACTTTAGTGAAGCCTTGATCCTTTAATTTTGAAAATTTTGAAAATTAAAGTCTTAGGATATTTGTTTGTACAGAGTTGAACTTGATTATCGGAACACACAACTTGCCTTGATAAAAATCATTTGGGTAAATTACACAGACCACCCTGAGATTTCTAACAAATACAGAAACCTCTTATATAGTTTTTAAAATTATACTTCCCTCGGCTACTTTTTCTAACAACATGCAATACCTCCCAGCTGTTAAGTTAATGTTAAAATTGTTGACATAATTTACTGATGTCATTATTTTTGTAGCTAAATACCAAATATACCCTTTTCTAGCATTTACAAAGATCATAACCACACTTACATAAACGTAACATATGTAAAGCAGTATGTACATATATATTACATACACAGTTATATTTGTAATGTGTGTATTATACACACATATATACAAAAAAATGTATTTGTTCATAATATTTAAAGAAAGA
Organism: Actinidia polygama; assembly: GCA_030159135.1. NCBI lineage: Eukaryota > Viridiplantae > Streptophyta > Magnoliopsida > Ericales > Actinidiaceae > Actinidia > Actinidia polygama. Next base: position 4,977,173 of record BRYF01000013.1, read on the forward strand.
GTCACAAATACATTGTATACTTGGGCCCAATTTGGCCTAGCCTTTTTTTAGTTTTTGTAGATACTTCGATTTTTGAATTTTGTTTTTAGTGATCAAAATATTATATTTTTCTAGGTTCTCTTGACGAGAGGAGTCTAAAAAGATAAAAATTGTCATTTAGTTTGGAAAAAAATTCGTTAAAAAAAATATTTTTCTCAACAAATTAGTTTTTTTTGTCTAATGATTTTTTCTAAATTTGAATAATTTTTATATTTTCAGATTTATCTCGTCAAAAGAAATTTAAAAAATAAAAATTTGATCAAACAGTAAAAAAAATTTTTTAACAAAG
>BRYF01000013.1:4982500-4985000 GCA_030159135.1 Actinidia polygama
CTCTTGGGGGCTCATTGCGCAACCCGGCGTTCTCTTAGCTACTGCCAACCTAACCACGTCTTTGACGTGTATCGCACGACTGCAATGTTGTAGCTTGCATCCTAACATGCGCCGCTTGGTGGGAGACACCAAGCGAGTTTTAGCTCAGTAGCTTCCACATCCATTAATTTTCTTTGTTTTTAATTTTCATTTAGTTTAGTTTTGTGGGTTTTAAATTTTAGCAATTTTGACAAAACTGGGAGTTAACGAAACTCGGAAATTTGGAATAGAATTAAGAGAAAATATAAAAAATAAATAAATCTTAACTAAATGTCTCATAAATACTTGAATTTTAAAATTTTTAATTAAACACTTAAAGTTTGTCATCAATTAGACTTATGAGCTCAAATTCTGTCAAAAAATGAACGGAACATTCTATGTTAACGCTTAACTGGTCACAAGTGGCGCTGACTTGAAAACCACAATGTTTTTGATTGAATCCAGGATTTAATTACAATCATTAATTTGACGATAATTACGTATAAAATAACCTTAATATATTGAACTCATGGGTCTAATTGACATTTAGTCGAAAGTTTAGGGGGGTGATTTTTTTTTTTATTAAACTATAAAAAAATCAACTAAATTAGTGGTCAGCTTCTATAATTAGGTCAAGCTGAATAAACAGGGGTAAAGTTGAGATTTTAGTTTTAGGGTGACAAATATATATACTAGCAAAAATTCCAAAAGAAATAATGAAGAACGTCCTGAAAATCTAGTCTCACAATGTGACGACCTAAACATCAAAATTCCACTTTATAGCACTGATAAAAATTTAAATGATTTGTTAACCGTTCAAGTTATGTTATATAAAAAAAATTCAAATTATTTACTGTCAATCTTATTTTTTTTTTTAAATTATTAAATTATGTACCCAAACCCGGCCTAACTCGATGCGGACCTAATATTGAATTTTTCCAAGCCCGTCCACTAAACTCATATGTTCGAGCTTCTAAATTTTATTTACATTTAAGAATTTACTTTCATTTATTATATTGTTTTTTTAAACTTAAGTATGCTATTAGTATTCCATAATACCTAAAAAAAATATTTCAAGTCTTCGAATAGTCCAAATATATACTATTAGTATTCTATAATACCATTTTTTTAATATTCTCCATATTTTCTACATAAATAATATTATAAAATAATTAATATATTAGTTATTCGGGAAAATTGGGCTACAAATTTAATTCTCAAGCCCTAGTATATAAATAGGCTTGATAAATGAACCCATCCCATTTCAATATGTTAAAATAATAATTGGACAAGGATTTCCTGCAGTAAGGGTGGCAGAAAATCCTGTTGCCTTGTAGAGGTGACAGTTTTTCGGCCACTTGTTAGAAATTAATTGATAGAATTTAAGGAAGAATTTATTGGGTGTTATTAATTTTTAATAAGTGACCACTCAAAGACTGCCACATCTATTACCCAATAAATCATCGTTAAATTATATCTATTAATTTTTAATAAGTGGTCACTCAAAAGCGGCAGCCTTTATAAGGCAGCAGGACCTCCTTTCAAGAAATCCTCATCCATAATAATTCCAAGCCCTTAAATAAACAGACTGGGTTGGGCTGACTATCAGGTTGGTGCCACCCCTAGTAGTGGCAGAGAGCGGCATGGGCTGGCACTCTCCTTGTGTGGCTTTATTTTCTAGGCCCATCACTTTCAGTTCCAAAAGCAAAGCCCATTAATGAATTGGCCTTGCCACTGGACAGGCCAAAACTAAATTTTCTTTGAGTACAAATTAACGAGGTTTAAATTAAGTTTGGGCGTTCGTTGTGTCTTCAAGTAACCCATTAGTTTATTAAGTTACTAGTCACGTGAACTGATTCTTGAATAGATTTATTTTAAGATTTTATTCTTTTATTTTATTTTTTTTAGCAATTATATTCATAAAGCTGTTATCGGCAGTTTCATGAAAGAGTATTTTCAACATAAAAGTATGAGTTAGTTTCAACTACACCTAATGGGAAGTTTCCTTTTAATGAAAGTATAAATTTTTACTTATTTCTCTTCGTGATCCTGTTCGTTTTACAAATTAATTTTTCAAAAACAGTTTAGAAATTATTTTTGAAAACAAAAATGTTTATTATTTTATTGTTTAAAAAAATAAAATAATTTTAAAAATTATTAACCAGTTTTTTTTCAAAAAAAAATTGAAAAAAATGATTTTAATACTAAACCTAACTGATTTTTTAAGGCTCGCAGTTTCTAGGCAAAGATTTTATAGGATAGAGCCGCTAAAAGTGACACGCGTAACAAATCACGTCTTCGTTCACCACGTAACTAACATACCACCAATTGAGTTTAAAACCTTATCCTTTACTGATGCGTGTCGGAACCCCACCATGAAAGTTCTAACTTGACGCCACGTGTCCACCAGATATGCCACATGGCAAGCTTCCACTCGACCACCAACATCTATTTAAACTGGGCCAACCAATAGCTTTTAGCA
>BRYF01000013.1:5072500-5077500 GCA_030159135.1 Actinidia polygama
ACCATCTAAATCGGTAACTGAAACACATATGCAATAAATCTATAGTCGGTAAAGTGTGAACTACATGTTAGTTTGGTCTTCAAAATTTTGAATTTTTCTATCCCTAAACATGATAAGTTAAATGATAGGAATCTTTTTGTGGATAGAGACTCTAGGCTGTGTTTGAATCAAGAATTTTTGAGAAAAAAAATAAAAAATAAAAAATATTAAATAATCAAATGATTTCGAACGACTAAATTATTTATGTTTTATTTTTTCTCATTAAATTGGAAATTCAAACACATCTTTCAAGATATTCTACCATATTCTTGAAGATAGTTGTCCTCACTTCTATGTAACGAAGGCATTGGGAAGTTGGGAACATAGTAATTGGAGGTGGAGTTGCCTGCAAATTGCATTGAAGCAAATCCCATCAAAGAGTACTACTATTATTCCTTACTAATATCAAAAAACATATGCTAGGAATGTTTCTATAAGACCCATCTCTATTTTTTTAGCACTAAAATGCAAACTTCAATTTGAGTATTTGTATCTGGAGACCCACCCAAAAACGGTGTGTTTAGCTACAAACAAGTATTTTGAGAGTGTTTGCGGTTGCTTTATTTAAATAAAAAATAATTTTTGTAGTTTTTTTTATGGGACAAATAACTATTTTTTGGAAGCTACTCAACCCATGCTTCTCAGCTTCTGGTTCTACCTATTACCTAGTTATAAAAGTAAAATGACAAAATATCTCATGTTTATTTGACTTAATTATATATATGGAGCCGGATCTGGGAACACAAATTTTGACATAATTTTAGACACTTCTTTATAATCATTGAAATCAAGGGTTGGGATTACAATAACCTCTCTCTCCCCCCACTTATTTAGCATTTATTTTATTTTAACTACATTAATGTCATTTACCCCCAAATTGTTTGTGACGAGCATAGCTTGGCCACCTCTCTCTGCAATTAGGGTTTAGTTCCTCTTTCTCTCTCTCTCATGGATTCTTTGCAAGCAAATTATGCATTCTCAGATGAAGAAGAGCAAGAGCGATCGGAAAAAGTATATCATCCTGCACAATCTATCTCCAAAATTTCAAGTAATTTACCAAATTACAGCCATAAACCTAAGTACTCTCCCTCTTTAGTTTCTTCTCTCCCACCACCCAAAGAAGAAGAAGAAAAAGATGAAAAACAACAACAATCATGACCCAATTCATCGTCGTCTTCGATTTTCTCTTCCCTTCCTCAACCTAAGTCCCAAAGCGTGGACCCCTTTGCCCTCGGTTGCAGGTTCAGGTCGGAGATTGATTGTTGAAATGGACGTGCCCTCGTTGAATTCGAATGGTTTTAAGACTGAGAATGAAGTGGGTGTTTATCCAAATGTGGAGAATTAAGAGAGAGGTTATTATAATCTCAACCCTTGATTTCAAGGACTAGGATATAGTGTTTAAAATTATGTCAAAATTTGTATCTCCGGCTCCGGCTCCGGCTCCGGCTCCATATATATATATGTATGTATTCTCATAAATAATCAACTAATTTGACTTTCTTTATTCTTTATCATGACGAAAATTTGTTTTATTAATTTTTGAAATATTGTTGATAAAAAAGAATTGAATAAAAAGTAAGGGAATAATTGAGTGTCTTGGAAAATAGAAATACAATTAAAGAATTTTGTTGTATTTGTGAAAATTAGTAAAAGCATCTTTTTGATTTTAAAATGACATTTTATTTCTCCATTTTTGACACTCAAATTAGAAATGATGTAATGCATTCACTTGGTGTCACTGCCTCTCACAAACGCGTGAGACAGTAACACTATGTTATGTATTATTACCGTGTCATACAAAGCTTTCTCCTGTTAAACAGTTATCCACTTGTTTCATTTTTAATTTAAGGAATTGTTCTCCCATGAAGCATGGAATTCCATTGATATAATCCCAATTAAATAATATTCTTGTTTTGACATCATTATCAGGATTAATCTATAATGAAAAGAGTTTTGTTATCCACCGTTTAAGGAATACTAAATAACAAAAAAAATTAATTTTTGATACATTTTTTATACTTTTTAATACACTTTCACATATTTATATACGCTTTACATATTTTTTTTATACACTTTTCACACTTTTCTATGCTTTATCCACCGTCCATTAGGCGTTTTTTAGCAAAATTCTAATGAAAATGCTTGTTTCAGTGGGCACAAATTTATGTCCTTGTCTGATTGACAATGAGTACGGCCTAGTGATTAGTTTCCATCAGCTTAGCATAGAAAGGGTTTACAGGTCAAACTTTCCACCATTAAATATTCGTCTTTCCAAAACTTATACAACAAGTTTAAGCAAATTATTTTAAATTTAGTCTTTTTTTATGGGAAAAATTTACTCTTTTAAGTGGTAGAAAGTATTTTTCGAATCTGAACACTAGAAATTTCGATGTGGAATCCGATTCTGCAATTTTTGTTGTTACTACAGGCAGAATGATAGGCGTTGTATCGTTAGCACACAACCGATTGAAGAATTTTCACCTAATTCATTCCATCTTATCGACGACTCGGCCACTCAACTAAGAATCATGCCCAAAATTATCCTCCAATCCCTAATTATTTAGCATTGCTCGTAACAACCTTGATTAGGGGAAAATTATTTTATGCTTATAGGAATTGGCCACACCACCTCAGAACCATCCGTTCACGTGAACAAGGGACACACGTGTTCAGTGGCAAACGCATAAATTTTTCCGAGGGGGGGCTAAGTTATACATTTTTAATAGACTTTTCGAAAAAAAAAATTTTAGGAGGGGCCAATTTTAGCAGAATAGTCAAAACTAACAAAAAATATATTAATATTTTTTTTTTGATTTTTCAAAGGTTAGGGGGGCCGTGCCCACCCTTGGGACCGCTCCTGCACATGTTTCTAAAACACGTTGAACATTAATTCTTTAAAAAATAATTGTGAGACCGTACATACATAGCAATATCCATAAGGTACGTTTGATAACAAAATTTAAGATTATAATTAGACTATTAGTCCTGTGAGACCCATTTTAATTATGTTTTAATATAAAATTAAGATCTAGACTAATGATTCATTAGGGCTGTTAATACTTAAAAAGATTGGAATACCAACATCCAATCATATAGAACTAATAATTCAGGGAGATTGAAATTAAATTGCTAATTCTATTAAATTGATATATGTTATTAAACGTGACCTATATTTTTTATTATGAATTAATTAATTTAGAAGCTCAGACCACCATTGGATAGCTCACCCTTTCAAATAGGAATTGGCCAAAACATGGGAGACTCGGACATGTCCTTCCAGGACATTAAGGGACAAGATGGCCTATCTTTTTCATGACAATACTATGTTGCCAAAACTTAGTTTATGTTATCAACAACGTACTGTCTCCCTTGTACTCTTTGTTCTTTTCTTTCATGATCATCTGATCCCTCCAGATCTTATGTGGGTCTTGCATCAATTTGATGAATCAATTGGTATTAGATTATTATTGAAGTGCCAATTTTAGGCCTAGGTTGAGCTTTGGTATTTTTTTTTTGGTTTCTTTAGTTTTCGAGTGTTTTTGTTTTCAGTAAATTTTTTTTTATCGTTTGATAAAAAAATTATATTTTTTCAATTCTTCTTTAACGAGAGGGTCAAAAAATATAAAAGTTTTTACCTAATTCAAAAAAAAAAAACACGAAACGAAACGAAAAAAAAAGTTCGTCTTTAATTAATTTTTTTCTCTGTTTAATGATTTTTTTATATTTTTTGACTCCTCTCGTTAAGAGGAATCGGAAAAGTATAATTTTTTTTATCAAACAGTAAAAAAATCAGTATATTGTGCCTTTCACTGATTGGTTGTCGTTTTGTAGGCCCCATGTGTTAGCCATTCAGTGCTGTGCAAAACCATTCGTCTTGAGTTTTCACTCTTAAGGTCGCGTTTGGGGTAGCTAAATAATTTTTTTTTTAATTTTGGTTTTTTAAAAATAATGCAGAACAAACAAACAAACAAAAATCAAATTTCCTGTTTGGGGTAATCCAAACAAGGTCCCAAATTTTTAAGAAAAAACTTGTTTTCTGTTTTGGCTAATAAAAAGGTGTGGTGGGTCTTAAAATGCATTAGGTGTTAAGAGATAACAAGACTAGAAGCTTAATTCCTTTGCAGTTATCAGCATCTAATTGTGACAAAGGATTTAATCAATACAAGACAATTCAAAGGTATAAAGACAACTTTTTAATTTTTCTATATTTTTGGTAGGTATAAAAAAGTTTATGCTATTGTCTTGTAATGGGCAATGAATAAATTCTTCCTGAGTCATACTGACCTAAGCTAGATTGCATATTGTGAGAGATTTGTGTCTGAATTGTACTTAAACTTGATAATACTCTGGCCCAGCTTCTATTTCTGCTTATAAGCTAAAAATAACTGGAAAAAAAATTGATTTTCTAAGCTCCGTTTTGAAGTTTTTCTAACTTCTGTTTTTAAATAAACAATTCTAACATAATTTCAGCTACACCCAACATCTAAATAGTAGACGTTTACGTGAAGATATAATTCATATATTGAAATAAATTTAACTTACGTATACTACTTTTAAGAGGTTATTTCTCATCAAACAATATCTCGTACTCTTATATATACATTTTCAGTCAAGTAAAACTACGTATTTGTATATGTATATTTTTTTATTCAATGAACACTGGATTTTTTTTCCATGACCTTATTGTCGATCTTCAATAACTTTCACTTTCACTTTCACTTTCTAGTTAATTTTTAATAAATAAAATAATTTGTGCAAGCGTACGGGTAGAAGTATTTTGTTTAATCCCTATTTTGGCTTGCAATCAAGAAACAACTACATATATTTAAGCATGTTTTCCTCAATTACTATGCATGAGTTGGAAATAAATATAATATATTTTCAAGCTCATCATGACACATTTGGGGGATAATAACTAGGGAAATACTGCAATTACAGATAATATCATGAAATGTTTAAAA
>BRYF01000013.1:5210000-5212500 GCA_030159135.1 Actinidia polygama
CACAATCTAAAGTAATCCTCGAGGTCATTTTTTTTTATAATTTTGATAGGTTTTGTAGACTTATAACTTACCCTTAATTTGAGTTAATTAGAAATTTCATGTTTGTGGCCAAATTTGTTACATGATTTATAAGATTTGATATATCCTTAACATGCATTACAAGTTCAAATTTTAAAAAACATAGCAGAGTAAATTAAAAGTTGGTGTGATGTGAATTGCACATGTAGACATCTTATTTAGGTCGGTCATAATAATTAAATCCGTTGTTTAGATTGATATCCGATGACGAAGAAATTGAAAGATGAAATCCGTGAACAAATTGGATGCGTGAATTATCTTGAAGATCCCTTATTTTTCTTTTAATCTAGGAGGCGAAGCTGAGGGTATTTTAGGGAAATGGGGTCTAAAATATTTTTCAAAATGTTTTTTTCTCTTTTTCATTTTGTGGCTTTAATTTAGTCTAAAATCATTTATTTTGTTTTAATCCAATTTTAGTTAATGACCCACTTCTATTTTAGACCAAGTATTTTTTAACCCAAAAACTTTAAAAAAAAAAAAAACAAAAGACTTTAGCCCAAATGTTTTAAAATAGTTTTTGAGCCGAAATCCAGAATTTTAAAGCCCCATTTTTTCCCCCTCAAACCCAATCCGCGCACCCAGCCAGTTGCCTTGCCTTACCCAGACCCCACTGGGCATATCCTGGGCCTGAATGGCAGGCTGGCAACAATTGAGAACACACGTATTTAGGCTCTGTTTGGCACCAACTTTTTTCAGTTTTTTTTTTTACTTTTTTGCTTAGTTTTAGCTAAATTAAAGCCACAAAAGCAAAAAAAAATCAAAAAATCTTGACCTTTTTAGTAGCAAGCTTAAAAAAAGCTTAGCTTTTAAGCATTACCAAACGGAGCCTTAGTATCAGCTTTCAAACCAATGCCACGGATCAAAGAAAAGGAAAGTAAAAATAGAATGAGGAGATCATCTCGAAGACAGTTTCCCAACTATTCAGAGCCAGTTTCTCTAACATTTTAAAAAGGAAAATGATTTCTACACTCCAAATTTTGATTTCTACACTCCAAAATAGGAGTGTAGAAATCAACACCATTATTGGTATTGATTTCTACACTCCTATTTTGGAGTGTAGAAATCATTTTAAGGAGTGTAGAAATAAATTTCCTTTTAAAAATAATAAACTATTTTGTTAAATAGATTATGTAGCACAATATATAGAATGTAAATTTAACGTATTGCTAATGGTAATTATAATTTATACACTTGAATACGGGGACTATTTAGTACCTGCATCAAATCCAGAACTTTAATTTCTTAGTCCACTTCGTATTCACCACCGTAATCAACAACAAAAAAACATATTCTTAGGAGTAATTTATAATAATAAAAATCAACAACAACAAAACAAGAAGATGGAAGAAATTTCTAAACGTTCAAAACCTTCGAAGTCTATATTTTTTCAACTTTTATTGTAAATAAAACCTGCAAAGTCTCCTTCCGAGTCTCAATTCTCTCAACTTTTGTTGTAAATCAAAACCCACACACAAAAAAAAATCCAAACCTACAAAACCTTCAAGGTCTCCTTCAAAGTCTCAATTCTCTCAACTTTTGTTGTAATGGGATCTCTAATTATCATTGCCAAAAGCTCACTCTAGTTCCACTAGATTGAAGATCATTGACTTAAGTCAAATTGTCTTTCATTGATATATTTCTTGATTGAAAATTCTAGCGAACTTGATAAAATCACCAATCTCAATAGCAACAATTTCTCAGTTTCTTAAGAAAAACATGAAGAATCGGGTATTGAAAAAATCAATAATGAAAAACAATATGGCAGTCAAAATACAAGCTTAATTACATAGACAACCCAATTAATAAATGCAATAGAAGTAGACTTACATGCGAAAAGAAACCCTAATTAATAACTGCTAAATCAATCTCTCCATACTTGATTACACAAAAAAAGAAATCCAATCAACAATTTCTTAAGAAGAAGATGGAGAATCGGATACTGATAACATAAAAATTGAAACTATTAACCAGTCAAAGTATACTCCTTAAATACAAATAGAAACAGGACTTAAATAGAAGAAGAAACACTAATCAATAAATACAAAATGGATTTCTCTTTCCCTAGGAGAAGAAAGTCAAAAATTGATTGATTGAGAGAGAGTGTGCTACCGGTCTAATGAGAAAAATTTGGTAATTTATAGGCTTCATTTGGTGAATTTTAACCGTTATACAGAATCGACCCACTTGAGACAAATTTGGAAATTAAAATCTAATATTGGAAGACTTTATATGAACTGTCCATTAACGGAGTTTTTCTCATGAAATCGATTTCTCTTACCTGATTAGAATAAAGTCGAAGATTGAGAATGAGATATACTGGTCTAATGAGACATTAATTTGAATTTATATGCTTCGATCCGGTGAATTTTGACTGTTATACAGAACCGACCCTCTAATAGAATTTTGGACACTAAAATCAAAT
>BRYF01000013.1:5220000-5222500 GCA_030159135.1 Actinidia polygama
ATTGGTAAATGTTAAGAAGTTCCCATCATTTTTATGTAAAAGAATGTTGGTAGATGACAACCCTTCAACCAAAAAAATAGATTTGGGATGTTATTTGTACACTATTTTTTCTCCGGTTACAGTCTTTTTGGTCATTATTAGTAATATTTGAGTAAATGTTACTATTTGGTAACTTTCACGGGTTGGCACGGCGGTAACCACCTTATTACCAGGGGCTCGTAAAATCTTTGGGCTGAAGTTCAACTTCCATCCGCACTCATGTATTATTAATTATTGTGTATTGAGTCAGTTCATATGGTGTGATTCGTTCACTGAATTAGTCGTTCTAGTAAGACATATATCCAATTATAAAAGATAATATGACTATTTGATAAATTCACTTTAATAAAGATAAATGAGAATAATTAGAGAAAAGATTGAGGGAAAATCACTAGCTTAAGTTTATGGTTGGTTCATTTTATTTATACCAACGTAATGGTGTTTTGGCATTGCTCAATTGTTAGAAAAGAAAATTAAAATACAAAATAAAAACTTTAATTTCTTACATTTTATTGTAAAATTAGAGAAAATTTATGGAATTCTTACCTTAACTTTCCATTAGGATAACTTTTTCCTCAAATCTTATCCTGCAAATCTTATTTTTCAATTACTTTTCTCTGCAATTCAATTGTTATATTTTAAGTTTTTTACAAAATTCTTTTATTAAATGAACTCATAGAAAAAATAATATTTTATTTTTTTTACTTTAATTCAATTTTCCTAAAATTAAATTTCCTGCATCAAATTTTTTAGAACTGAAAATAGCATTGGGGATGTGTTCATATATGCTTCCATTATCTAACATAAGTATGCCAGCCGCACCCACCACCGGGAGCTTTCTAAATGCAAATCAGGTCCATCTCACCAAACCCCAAGGCTTTGTTTGTTTGCCGGAATGGATAAGGAGTCTTCGAACTACTTGGCTCCGGACTATTTAGACTAATGAGGGCAAAAAAATAATTTCATCTCTAGGCTTAGTCCCGGATAAGGAGTCTCACCCTTCCTCCCGGCCCCGGGACAGTATAGTCCCGCATATGCTGGATTCTTTATCCGCTCGGACTACTTGTCCGGGGTTATTTTTTGTAAATAAACGCAGGATTGAACTGAATTTGTTGTCCAGTCCCGCTTAGTCCAGGCAAACAAATGAGGCCCAATTTTAAAATTTCGATACCATCTCTATACAGATCAATTAATCCCAACAGTGTCCTCATCTTTCACCTCCAAAACCTAACCCTACACCCATCTCCAATCACCACCAGCCATGGCTTCCTCCACCGCCAGCCAACCCAGCCCTCCCAAACTTCCCACCCTTTTCCTAGTTAGGTGTTGTCTTGATCTCTCTCTCCTATTCTCTCTTATACTATACATACACTTATATTGTATTCGTATATAATATGTATGCATATATATGTAATAAAAACACGTATAGCTAGGTTGGGTGATGAGTGGCTAAGAAGGTGCAGTAGTGACGGGGGTTGACTGCGGGGTTGAGAAGCTTTGCTTTTGGTTGTAGAGCTTTGGGGGAGGAAATGGTTGGGCGTGTGGGGGTATACCGAAATCTTTTTAGGTTTTTTTTAGTCCTAAATGGTAATTCCATTTTGGTAAGAATTGTAATAAATAAAAAACTCATTATGTTTGGGGTATCCTGAGATAGAAATCGTTAGCTATTCTAGCTACTTTATTTTCTGAGTTATTTCGTTTTTAATAATAAAAAAAATCACCGTCTATTCAAAATTTTATTTTATATATTTTTAGTTCCTCTCGAGGAGTCGTTTTATCTTCATTAGTTTTTTCTCAAATTTGAATATTTTTTTTTACATTTTCTGATTTTTGCTTTAGTTATTTTTTTTCAAACTGGAACAAAATTTTACATTTTCAAATTCTTCTCCTCAAGAGGAACCAGAAAAATATAAGATTTTGATAAAAAAAAGTTTAATAAAATAAAAAAACTAAAGCAACTATAATAACTCAAAAAGCTAGCACAAACTGGGTTTTGTACCGAAATAGCAACATTGCTGGCTATTCACAGCCATTGTCAAAGCTGTGAGACTAAACAAAATGGTTCACGAGACCCCAACTTAACCTAGTAAACATCAGTACCATAATTAATCAACAATATGTCAATTAGATGCAGCAATATGAACAACAATAAGCATGAAGAAGCATAGTAGAGAAAACTCACAGGACAATAGCATTCCCACCACATCCAAAATTTGGATGGATGAAAAACGGTACACTCAGCTCGATATTTTGCACTGCTCAAAATACCGACCAGCCGATACCGGGCATACCGGCCTGTAATGTTTTTTATTTAATTTGAAAAAAAACTCACTAAAAAATGAAAAAAATATTTTTATACATTTTTTTTTGGAGTAAAAATGTTTTTTTTTTGGTCTTTAATGAATATTTTCCAAAATTAGAACGAAATTTTTACATTTTCAGATCCCTCTCGTCAAGAGAA
>BRYF01000013.1:5325000-5330000 GCA_030159135.1 Actinidia polygama
ATAATGACAAAATAAAAAAGTGCAACGAAAAAAGAGGAGTGTGAAAATCATTACCCAAATGCTAAGCAAGCTTTTATGGCTTTTCTCTATTGAGAAAAGTAAGATTGTTTTGCAGTGTGTGTGTGTGTGTGTGTGTGTGTGTGTGTGTGTGTGTCTAGGAGTGAAATCCAAGATGAAGATCCTGTGATGGACTTTCTTGTTGTGAGACTGTCAGCTTGCAATTTGCATGCGGACTTTACCCACGGCCCAAACTGCCAGTCCAAACCAGGCCCACCAAATGAAAGCGACATCTAATTATTCCTATTGACCTTCTGTCTCCTTTTTTAAGCCGTGTTTGGATTAAGAACTTAGCAAAAAATAAAATAAAATAAAATTATCAAGTAAAAGTAATTTTTTTATTTAAGATCAAAACAACGTCGTTTTGTTATTAACATAAAACGACATTGACTTTTTTTATACACTTTAAGATCAAAATGATGTCATTTTGTTATTAACATAAGACAACGTCGTTTTCATTGTTAACTAAAATGACATCATTTTAATCTTAAAACGTCGTTTTGTATATTTCAAAACCACTTCACTGTACACACACTTCAGAAGTTCCGAACTCCGTAATGGGAGCCATTAGATTTGCCAAAACCAATTGTTTTTGAAGAAAGCACCAAACCGAACAAACATTTGAAATTGAAAGTGACCAAACTTAGGTACAAGGAGTCCAACATAAAGTACACCCCGGTATACACACACTAACCCACTGGCTGCCCACTCTCAAGGAGTGGAAAAAGTAAAACCATGGACAGAGAGCTACACCCCCATCCACCATGTTTTTGAGTGCTGTCTGTCAATCTTCTGATCCGAACCCTTGATTTGGAACACGTGTCACAATCTCATAGTCTTGTCAGGTCTGCACCAGATCCCAAAGCACATGATTAAAGGGTCACCCGTGGTTTCAAGGGCTATGCTTTTATCCCAAACCATTGGATTCTGCTAACTGCACAGTGACTCAGAGAATCATAGAAAGATGCTTTTCCAAAGAAAAAATATTACCTCCGTCCCCTTTTTAATTGTTTCTTTTTAAAAATTTATTTTTTTAAGAAAGTTTATAATTTTTTTGATTTATCTTTTAATATATATTATTTTTATGTGTAGAGTTTAACTTTCCATATGTGATTCTATATTTGTTTAGAATGTAATAAAGTTTATTCAACTTTCAGTACATTTATTTATTTATTTCATCTGATTTTGTTATTTATTGTACTTTATTAAAACTTGTAGTTTTAATCTCATTATTTGAATTTAATAAGAAAAGGGTAAAAGAGGAATGCTAGTATATTTTATCTATTAAAAGAGAAAAGTAGATAATTATTTAGGGACAAACAAAAAAGAAATAGTGAACAATTAAAAGAAGACGAGTGAAATACAAAATAAATTAAGAAAAATGCATTATCTCAAGAGTAATGTTATACAAACTAATGAATTACGTTCCGTTTTGGGTAAGCAAAAAATTTTTTAAAAAAAATCACCCAAAACAAATTTTTATACACTCAAGGATGGATCTAAGGGTGGGTGGCTGGAGCGACCGTCACCCCAAAGTTTCTAAAAAAATCATAGTTTTATAGTAGTATTAACTAGTAATATTTTAAAATTATACAGGTTCACCACCTTAAGGATAAAACTAATATTTTATTTCATGCAATTGTTATAAATTATGTATTTATTACGTGCATTTGCTTTACCGAAAGTAAAAGTTTTGCATAAACTAACCCCAAATAAACTTATTCTAAATAGATAAAAAAAGAAATTTAACAAAAAACCACAAAAAAACTACCATAAATGAAGCCTTAATTTTATAAACTTTTTCAATTCACAAAACTTGTTTCTGTCATATCAATTTAGCGTGTCATATTTGAGTGAATAGAAAGGCTATCTTAACACCTAATCTAAAGTGTAAGAGCTTGATTGATATAATATAAAGTATATTGTGCAAAGTAAGATATTAATTAAAGTATAAAGGCGCAAAGTGTAATTTATTCTGTGTAAAAAATACCTAGTACTCTAGTATCTTACCAAGATAAAGGAATATGTTACGATCATATAATATATATACACGTGGGGCCCACGTTTATGCGAGAGGGTGATTAGTTCTAGAATTGATTTTTATGTCCTTTTAACATTAGCACGAATATTATTCGATAAATTAAAAAATTTGAATTGATAATCTTTTATAACTAAAGTTTATGATTTTTTATGTGTAGGCAATATTACTATTCTTTTAATTATAAAATATTTATTTATCTCTAAAAACGAAACAGTAAAATTCAATTCTGAAAAAGTTCACCAAAAAATCGTTGAATGTTCAATTAGCCGAAAAGTTATTGGAAAGTTTGCCCAAGAAGTCGTAGGCCGCCAGCCAGAAAAGTGGCCTTCGGCCGTGGGGGGTGGCTTCTAAGTTGTTGTGGGTGTAGCGAGAGATAAGAAGGGATTTAAAGAGTATAAAAATATTTTTATCTACTATGGTCTAAAATGAATTTTTATTTTCGATATTTGTAAAATAGATCAAATGTGTTTGTAAGTTTGTAACAGAGCACAAACAGTGGAAGGGTAAAGTTACAGAAGATGAGGAGATTTAGAAACAGAGCAACAAGAATCAACCGACCATAACAGAAACCGAGGTGAGGAGATTTAGAAACAGAGCAACAAGAATCAACCGACCATAACAGAAACCGAGGTCAGGAAATCAAAACAAGCGACTCTAAAATTGGAAATAAAATTCAAAACCATCAAACTCTTACACCTCAGGAATCTCTCTCTCTCTCTCTCTCTCTCTCTCTCTCTCCAACATTACCAGTATCCTCTAATGCTTATAAATACTCAAACATAAGCTCAAACCCACTTCACTTCATTCAAATTTATTCATCAAATTGTGTATTTTTGTATCTCTACAATGGCCAAGAATGTGGCTCAATCTGCTCTTGACCAGAAGCTAGCCTTGGCCAAGCGCTGCTCTCATGGTACTTAACCATTTTTTATGTTCTTTTTCTTTATTTTAGCACATACTTGATAATACTGGTTATTTCATTACAAAAAAGCCCCATTTTTGTGCTGTTTATAATAGCGGACCCGCAATCAAATTGGTTTTAGTTCGATAAATGGCCCAACTTTAATTGATATTTAATGCACATTTTTAATGCAACAGTGATATCACGTGTCGTTGATAACATACTTACAAATAAGATGAGAACTGATATGTCAACATAGTGGAGTTCATTATGCATATATGACAAATTGTAATTGAATGGTGATACCATATGACAACGATGATGTGATATCATTGTTATAATAAATTTTTTTCCAGTACGAAAAAAGTAGTATTTTAAGTGATATTTTAGTAATGGTTTTCATTTTTAACTTGCATTTATCTTTTGGAATTTTTGTTTTTAGAAACTTACAAAGGGCCACATTTGGAAGTTGGTTTAGGATTCGACAAACTCAGAGCCCCCTTCATCAATAAATAATTATATAATATTTTCATTTCAATCCTTGCAAAAGAATGTGTTCGTTTCAACTAATGATTTGTGGGTTTTGATGGGTTGAATCAACTTGGATTCATCTCATAATGCTAAGAATCATGAGATTATTACCATGGGGTATGCAACAAGTCCCAATCTACAAAAAATGATGTAAAATTATTGCTATTGGGTGGTGTTGATTATTGCTTTGAGATTTGGTGTTGATGATCCCAACACTAAAATCAAAGTAAAAGGCTGCCCTTTATACATTTTGGGATAAAAGAGAGGTAGGTCCCATTTAGCTAAAGGCACCTTGCGAACTGCCAAGAAGAAGAGAGAAAAAAAACTAAAATAAAAATGCAGAGCTTTTGACGAATCAGAGCGTCCAGATTCATAATCGATGGGGCCACTGTGAAATCAGATTTGGTCACATTGTTTTCAAGAATTTCAACCAAAAAATGGATATCATGTGACTATTTATTTGAATTTAAAAAAAAAAAATTGGTCTAAATTTGAAACCATAGCACTGTTGTACTTTCAATGGTAGCTAGATACTTGCCATATTTGTAATCCTTAGTCGTTGCTCGGTTGGTAAAAGTCCTAGATTTGTGTTTAGGGGTTGTTAATTTTGAGTCCATTCAGAGTCATTGGAGTTTATTTTGCCTATAACTTAAGAGCCTTCATATTAGTCTCACTCAGACCTAATTAAACTCGGTTGGGATACATGAAAGTTTTTTAAAAAAAGAAACTTACCATATTTGTGCCCTTAAACAGAATATTCAACAAGCTCTTGTTTTAAATTGATTCTAATTAAATTTTTTTAATTGTATTGTAGAGGGTGTTGTTGCAGGTGCCAAGGCAGCTGTGGTTGCCACCATTGCAACTGCCATTCCAACTGTAAGCCTCACTCACAATCTCTTAGGTTGTATTTGAATTAAGAATTTATGATTTTTTTAAAAAAAGAGAGATTTATTAGCTTTTTTCGTTTTTTTTTTGATATATTTAATACAAACACGGTACTAGAAAATTTTCCTTTAGTCATTAAATCCCCATTAACATGGAAGCCATTTCCAAAATTTCAAAGCTTTCTCTAGTTTTTTCCAAATCCACCATAGGTGTCATACATTAAATGGTTGTTATTAAGAGAATTATTATGTACACAAAAACAACAGAGGACATTCACATGAGTAAGGGCCCCACAATTTGTGGATCCTATACCTATGCGAGCGTTTTATGTGTCTGATTTCTATTTACCTTGAGATATTGCATCATTAATTGTCTTTTTTACCCCTTCACCCCCCAACATTTCATCAATTGACATTGTTATATCACACCTATATATATATATATGCAGTTGGCTAGTGTGAAGATGCTGCCTTGGGCAAGAGCCAATCTCAACCACTCTGCTCAAGCCCTCATAATCTCCACAGGTTAATTAGCTAGCTAATTAATTACCATTGTCGCATCAATTATTGTGTTATTATCACTAAT
>BRYF01000013.1:5442500-5445000 GCA_030159135.1 Actinidia polygama
AAGAGTTTCCTAATCCTAGCCTCTGTTCACAATACTTTGACCCCACAGTGATCACAACCTTTGAAAAAATAAAAATGACAAGGATAGCAACTGGTTTCTATCTAATACATATAACAAACAAGTTACACATGTTTCTTATGATAAACGCTTATTAGTCATACTCTGTTAGAACAGTACGAACCATGTGAATCTATAGAAGTTTTGTATTTATTCAGAATTTGATAATTCGAACCCTATAATTCTCGAACATATTATGTTGAAAAAAATGAGCAATTAAAACCATTTTTAGTATGAACTAAAATTGAATTGTGAAGTCAGATTTGATGAATGGTGGTGTCTGTTCGTGGCACCTCTTCGTCGTGAATAGTTGTGTCTTTTTATTGGTGTTTATTTCGAAAAGCCACACTCTCTTCTATGCATACTTCATTCATCGCTTCATTTTTTATTGATTCAGTTCGTGTCTAAGTAGTATATAAAGAGAGCTCCTACATTGTGTTGGGTTCGTTGTGCACGCAATTAGAGTAGTGTTTCTGCATGCATAAATATTGTTGTATCTTTAGAGACTAGAATCCATTGATCGTGCACCGTAACAATGTTGAATTTTGTGTTAAGGAAACTATATCAAACATGAGTCTCAATCTGTTTTTTCTAAGTTCTGTAATATGGTTTTATAAGTTTTAATTTATAGTGGAAATTGCGCCTTAGTCTATTTTTAAAATTTGTAACCTGGTTCTAAATTTTTCGTCTTTATTGAATTTTTTCCTAAATTATATATATATATATATATATATATATATATATATATATATATTCGAACTCCTCTCATTAAGAGGTACTGTAAAAACATTAAATTTTAACGAAAAATTACTAAAGACGAAATAAATCAAAAACCAAATCAATTAAAAAAATTTACCCAAACATGACCTGAGAAACAGATTGGGCAGCTTTTTCTTTTGAACTCGAATGGCACCAAGCAAGAAGAAAAAGCCCAAGAGAACAAGGCTTAGCCCAAGTGGTAAAGGGCGGCCTTACCAGAACTTAGGTCCTGGGTTCGATTCTCACCCCCGTCCCCGGGCACAAGGCGCAGTCACTTCGGGCGGACGTCAGGTACACGAGCTAACACTCGGACGTATCGCGTTCGATTCCTGGTGGCTGCGTCGTATATCCGCGTTTACATCATGAGGTGTGAAGGGCTAGTTGCTCAAGGCACAGAGATTAGTCTGAGTGGGCCCAAAGGCCTGCCTAGAACACTATGTGGTTAATAAAAAAAAAGAAAAAGAAAAAGCCCAAGATCTAGAATATTCCGAGTTGAAACTGTCTCCTCCTCATTTGACTCTGAACATTTGTCATAAATTATTGTAATTTGTTGACACTTCAGATTCTCTCTCTCCCCACTACTGTTTCGGTCTAAGATTGACTTTGTCATAAGAAAAAGTTAGCTAGTCATATAATACATACCAAAATAATATAGTATATATGATGCGTTTTGATATAATATTATCATAATAAATCGTAATATTTATTGAAATATAAAAAAATAAAAATAAAAAATTTATTACAAATGATTTTAACATTTACTATAATGATGTGTAATACATTATTTTTAACACATACACCCATCTGTAATAATTATTACACTGATCATAACACATACTGAGCGTACCGTTCATCACAACTGAATGTAATATTTTTATGATATACACTATAAATTTTGCCTAAAAGTTGATCCAAACTAATATTTAATTGTTAAAAAAAATCAATTTCTCATCTCACCTAAGGCTCCAAAAATGGTTGGGCCGCCATTGATTGGACTTTGAGTATGATTTTTATAACAGATTGTTAAATATTTTTAAAACGAATATGATCCGATCATATACTACAACCGGAATGATAGTATACGGTTTTAAGATATAACTATAGCAAAACTGTAATAATAAATAAATAAATAAAATTGTAAGAATTGATTCGGTTTGGACGATTTTACAGAACAAGTAATGTTTTTTTAGCTCACCCGTGATTAGCCATCCAAGCGTAGTATGGTATTAGTCAGTAATCTCATTAAGCCCGAATTATTCTAGTTTTTTAAAGATAATTTAACTTCTTTAGTTTTTAAGTTTTTTCGTATTTAGTGAGTTTTTTTTTTTACCGTTTTATCAAAATTTTATTCTTTGTCAATTTTTGCGTTGAAAAGAATTTAAAAATATAAAACTTTGTTCAAATTTATATAAAAAAATTGTACTAAAGAAAAAAAATATAGGTTTTTTTTGTTTGAATAAAAATATTTTTTTTGTCTCTAATAAATTTCTTTTTAAATTAAATAAAAAAATTTACATTTTTAAATTCCTTTCACCAAGAGAATTGAGAAAAATATAAAATTTTAATTAAACCGTTAAAAACCACGAAAAACTTTAAAAACCAAAACAAATAAATTCGCTAAAAACAAAAGCTATCCCAAGCGAGAGTACTTTAAAACTTTTGCAGGCCCAGCATGTCTCTGAAC
>BRYF01000013.1:5475000-5480000 GCA_030159135.1 Actinidia polygama
TAGGGACTATAGATGAGTTGTACGAGCCTAATAGTAGATTGATTAAGTTTGTTGAAAACTTAATGAGTTTTAAAAATATATTTGAACTAGATTTGTTTATCAAGAGAACTGATCTCAAACGAGTTTTAATTTAGTTAATTCCAAGCCGAACTCGAGTAACTTGAATTTTTAAATATTATAAGATTCTCAAGCCAAATAGTAGATTGTTCAATCTTGATTTAAAATCTTAATGATCTTAAAAAAATATATTCAAGTTTGGTTTATTTTTATATAACAAACGAGCACACGAGTTCAACTCGAATAGCTTGATTTGTTTATCAAATGAACTACTTGCTCGTTGGAAAAAGTGGATACTTGAGAGACTAATTCGCCAAGAAACGCAGACTCCAAGGACTACAGAGCTAATTCATCCCACCATATACTTGGATTCTAGAATCACACCATAAATGGAAAAGGCCTTATAAAGTCCTTTCCCTTTCCTTTTCTGATTTTGCTGTTTGATTTCATTCTGTGGTGTGGGTTTGATTGGTATTAATAAGTTTGACTTTTAAAATGGATCCAACTCTGATCAATGTGTAGTGATTGATTGATACCTTTGTGTATGTGTTTCATGCAGGCAATAAATATGGGGACTTACTAGAGGACTACAAGTCAAAAGTGATTTTATTCCCTCTTAATATTCCTATGAAGTTGTGACAAATATGAAGAGACAATCGAGACTAATGAAATTGCTATTACAAAAAATAAAAAAAATAAATAAAAAAGACATGTGTTTTTAGTGTTTTGGCTTTTTTTCAGATCCTATAAGCATATTTTGAGAACTTATTCTCGTAATACGGATCGACAAGCGAACCAAGTTATTCGAGTTGAACTCGTTAAAAGCTTGATCAAGATTGGTTTGTTACATAAATAAATCAAAACTTTAATATGTTTTTAAAGCTCGTTAAGCTTTGAAACCAATGTTAAATAATATACTTATCAGCGTGTTCTTTGGCTCGATAAGCTTATAAAGAATTTAAGCTCGGCTTCATTAAAACTCGTTTGAAATCAATTCATTCATAAACAAATCAAACCCAATTATATTTTTAAAATTTGCTAAGTTTTTTAACCAAACTTGAATAATCTATTGTTCAACTCCTTATCAACCTTACTCGTAATCAAGTCTTTCAGTCATTAAAATTATGGGTGTATTTAGGAAGAGGGTCAGTAAGATATACTTATAAAATCCAATCTTTCGACCATTGGAGAGATTCCTATTTGTAGTGACAATTGTAACAATAGACTATGAAACATCCCAAATTATGCCTAGGCATTTTCTAAAGGGTCTTGTTGACCACTGCTTAATAGGGATGGTTAAGAAAAATATAAGGACAAAATTTTTGGCTTCCAAATGCTTTTTTCACATTTCTCTATGTACTTTCACATGAATTTATACACTTTTCATACTTTCTAATTTGCTTTTATTTTTTTAACTACCACCGAATATGTGTTGGTTAGCATTTTCCATTAAGGGTAGTAATGTCATTTGACAATAAAAAACATCCACTTTTATGCCGCCCTCCACCTGGTAGATGGTCTTTTTTTAAAATTCATGTGACATGTTTCCAAATCCACCCCCTCCTCAACCAAGGACGGAGTTATGTGTTGGCTATAGGGGCCATGGCTCCCCCTCAACTTTTCAAAAATTATAAATTTTATTTTACTTTATTTTTTTTTGAATTTGGCCCCTCCTAAAAATATAAAAAAAAATCCCAACTTTTTTATTTTTTATATTTTTGGCCCTCCCTAAATAATATTCCTGATTTCGTCCCTCTCAACTATGTAAGCATCAGGAAAAAAAAAACCTCCAAAAATATTGAAAGAAACAAGTCTTTAGAGTGAAAAAGGCTCCACTTTTTATGAAAGTTGACTAACATGTTAATGTTGATTCAATCACAATCTTGGACCACCTGAAACCACAATCTTGGAAAGAGGATTCATACAAATTATTCATGATTCATGGGTACCCTAGCCATAGATATGATAAATTTCACAGCTTGTTTAGTCATATTCTATGTTTTTATGCACGTTTCTCTTTTTTATTTTGTCCCACCAGAAAGTAAACTTCCTATACACGTTCAATAGATAAGGGTTTTTTTTTTCTAAATAAAGTATCATGAAATTTATCGAGGGATTAGTACTTTTGTTGAGTCAGAAGAACAAGTCATCGGTGATTTTGAGTCATTCTAAACTTAGGGCGATTACTTGAACTAGGTGAGATTGATGAGCGAAACTATAGATTAGAGAGAGCACACTTCAATCCTAGTCTTTAGACTTTAGCTTTCGATAGAGGACAAGAAGATTTTGAAAGACCACTCTATCCTAAACCATGTTGGCGCATGAACACTATTCATTTTCACAATATTCAGTTGGGACGGTGGGGCATGCAATTCCAATTACAAGTTTAGGCTCTGATACGTGGATTTGAAATTTAGGGATTTGAAATTTTTAATAATTTTGAATTTGTTTGGGTACTAATGTTATTTTGAAAGAGTTTCAATTCTATTGATTTTAATTATTTCCTTCGAATATGATGAACTTGGAATCATTGGCTCATTGCTCTAGAAATGACACTATTTCACTCACCCCCCAAACTTAGTACACAACATTTGCACTTGAACACCTCACTTTTCAATCGCACATTGCACCCAAAGAAATTAACCAAGATTATCGTTGCTTACTGGTGTAGTGATTCTTTACTGACTTGAAGGTTTCATAGATTTCCATCAATGGCGACGAGCAAGAGCGGAGCCAGAAAATAATTTTTATGAAGTCAAAATTGTATTTTTATTAAATTATATAAAGATTAACGGTGTAATTTTTTTTCATTGGTCAATTGACCCCACTTCATTCTATATCCCTCCGCCCTCGGCGACGAGAGTCTTCAAGATGGAGAGAACTTCTAGAGAGAAATCTACAAAGAAGGTTATGGAGGAGAGAGAAGAAGAAGAGAGATGGAGAGGAGAAGACTCAGAGATTTTGCTGGAGCGCAGAAAAACGGAAAGGAGAAGAGTAGAAAGGACCTCGAATGGGAAATGATATGCGCACAATTAAGTTGTACCCCAATTGCACACCGCACGAGGTGTCGCATTTGGATTGACTTGGTGTGGGCTAAAAGGACTAGGTGGACCCCACACCCAGTCAATCCAAATGCAACAGGTGTGCATTTGGGGTACAACTTGATTGTACCCATAGCATTACCCGACCTCGAATGGCCTCTGGGATCGAGTGTCGAGTTCGGAGGTGAAGATGGGTTGGAGTAGCGGTTTAATTTCAGCCCAGGCCCGAAATGAACCGGGTTTTTAAAGGGTGGGCCCAATCTCAAAAATTCCCAAGCCCAGGGGTGGACGGGCTTCCTGCTCGGGCCCTATTGGCTGGCTTAAATTGAGCTTTTTTTTAACAAGTGCTGTTTTTATTTTCTTCTGGCAGGCAGGTTTGGGCCAGGCTTCGAGCGGAACATTCGGGTCTGGCTTTGAGTTCAAACACCTTAGCCCAAGTCCATCCCATAATACTCGGACGGGGCTGGTTCAGACTTCAGACAGGTTGTGGACCATGGGCTTTTTTACACCCCTAGTCGGGAAATAAAAACGAGATGATTTATCAAATAACACATATTTTTTGAGAAATTTGAAATAATTTCATTTTGGCCTTGAAATTCGAGAGATGATTTTCTTTGATTTGAAATCCTCTGATTTATTCAATTCATCATCCAAACAGTCTGAGGCCATAGTTTCAAATCTCTAGAATTCAAATACACCAAAGAATAGATGAGCAGTGTCTAGGTAGGTAGAGGTAAATGTTTGTTCTCACGCTTATATCAATATTAACGATGAACCTAACAAGTAATTATGATTATGTAAGAAAAAAAATAGGAATAGAGCACAGGTCAATATGGGTCTGAGTCGTCACATTATGGAAACTCATGAAGGGCAAAAGATTCCAACCATTGGGAATGAACATATTTCTCAACTCTGTTCTCTGCTGGATGTTTCAAACTAGATGAGAAGCCAGCAGAAAGATAAATGCAACTTGCTTGTTGCACATACTCTGTTCTGGTACATAGGTGGCACTAACTTATAAACTGCAATTTCTACTCCTTTTTATTAAAATTTGTGTCAGGTGTTTGACACAGTTTTTGATTCTGCTTATGAGTCAAAAATAACTTACAAAAGCTAAAAAGAAATTGATTATTAAAAGCTCCAATTTTGAAGTTTTCAATTTCTGCTTTTAATAAATAATCAATCATAATATAAGTTTAGCTATACCAAACACCCTCCTAGATTTCCATAACTAGAAACTATTATCTCAAGTTTCTATGTGACTCAAATAATGATATTAGTTTACAATTAAAACTAACCCACCTCATTGGCAATACCACAAAGCCATATGTTAATTAGAAAACCTCTGTACTCGAGGAGATTCATAGCATGCAAAAGCAGCAGGGTTAAGTGCTAGCAGCAGAGTTACAGACACGGCCGATGAAAAGAAGGATGGGAGCCAAGAATGAGAATTGACAACCGACCAAACTAGCTTCCAAGTATTGTTAGAAGCCGCACTCATAATAAAGTACAAGGCACAGACAAACACGGCTTATGGAAACAAATATCCCGTATCAATTCCCTCACAGATTAGATAATACCATCATGTAACACAGGTGAGTATTACAGAAGTCATATGCATCGGAGAACATTTCTTTCCTGCAAAATTGTGTCTCACCACAACTACGTGACAAGTTAACACCAGTCGCATGGACCAGGGGGTCAAGGACATCCTTCTAGACAACCTGTTCGAAGGTCCCGGAAAGGCTTTTGCTTCTAGGAAGCCCATCGTAAGAAGGCCATCGCGAAAAAGGCTTTTCTAAAAGGAAGAATGTTTGGTGAATGATACTTCGAGGGTGCTTTCAAAGAAGAATTAATCTGACACTATTATTGGACATGTAACCTAATGCATGTGCTTGTACG
>BRYF01000013.1:5485000-5487500 GCA_030159135.1 Actinidia polygama
AGGCAAAAAGATGTAAATATACAAAGAGTAAATTTTACTAACTTTTCTTGAGATTTGATCAAATTGTACGGACCTCCTCTATACTTCGTAAAATTATACAGATATTCCTTATTTTTGAAATTGAAATACGTTTAGATTTACAAACTACACAGAAGGTACGTGAAATTTGATCAGATTTCATGGGAAGTAAATGAAATTTATTCTTTATATACTAATGGTGTTTGGCCTCACTGTAACAGAAGGAGGAATCTGTATATTATTTTCTAGAGCAGGGGTTATTTTTATAATTTTACAAACGATGGAGATGTTCTTGAAATTTTATCAAACTTCAGGGGAGGTTGTGAAATTTATCCAAGAGAAAAAGGTCGTGGAAAGTTGTGCTTGTTTCTTTTATTTTTGGGTAAATTGTGATTTGCACCTTTGTATTTTAACCAAGTTTTATTTTGTAACATTAAATTCTATTTGAGTCATTCAATTGTCAATGTTGCCCTTTCATCAGTCTTTCATTCAATTAAAAGCTCTATTGAATCTTAAAATGAGTTAACATGGCCACTTTCCGTCACTCAATTGGATAGCATGTGAACAGAAAGGTCATATTGGACTGACACAATTAAAAATAAAAGTCCCAAGTAAAACTACAAAGGTGCAAAGTGTAATTTCTCTTGTAGTGGAAAGTTGTGATTACAATAGGCCTACAATAATGCACGTTGCAAGCAATCAGCCCAATGGGCTAATGCAGCCGGACACCACCTGTCTCATGTGACTATTTGAGAAGTCGAGAGCGTGCGTGATGGGGGGTAGGTTTTAAATTTCCATAAGTCACATGGAAGTGCTGACTTTGGGGGGCCAGCGACGAGAGCTGCTTTTCCCCCCTCCTCCCGTGTCAGACCCCTTCTCTGCGCCACTCTCAAATTTATCTTTTTGTCCTTCCTTTTTTTTATCCTTTCTCCACTTCTAAATTTTTATATTTTTTTTTGAAATGTTTTTTATTATATGTTATATATATTTTTTATATTTTTTAGTTATAGATTTTAAGAGTCATTATTTATAAAAATTTTAAAAAGTAAAAATATGGAACACTGCTCTCTCTCTTGTTTTTTTTCCTTCAGTTTTTTGTATTTTTTAGTTTTTTTTATTATGTTTTTCTTTTTTATATATTTTTTTAAGTTTTGTGTATTTTTTTTTAGTTTTGTTATTTTTTTTCAATTTTGTGTAATTTTATTTTAGTTTGTTTTCAGTTTTGTGTATTTTTTTTTTAGTTTTTTTTTGAAACAAAACCAATAAAAATAAATAAACAAAACTAAAACAAAAAAATACACAACACTTAAAAAAAATTAATAAAACAAAAATACACAACTGGAAAAAAAAAAAGAAACAAAACTAAAAAAAATACACAAAAGTAAAAAAGTAAAAAAAAATGAGAGAGAGACTAAAAAAATTACACAAAACTGAAAGAGTAAACAAAATGAGAAAGAAGCTAAAAAAATACACAAAAATAAAAAAAGAAAAAATAATAATAATAAAAAAAAGAAAAAACTAAAAAAAAAAATGAGAGAGAGAGAGAGCAGTGGGGGTGTAGAGAGGGAGAGAGAGAGAGAGGTGAGGGAGGCATAATAGTCTTTTTATGGGGAGACAAGGGTGGGGTCAGGAAGGGGGATTTGTCAGGAGAGGGGGGAAAAGAAATTTTCGCCAGCGACGTGTCTTTACTTTCCAAAAAGACCACGAAATTCGGAAAAATGCTAGTTTAAAATTTTTTTTATATAACATTTGTACAATAAATATAAGACGACGTCGTTTTGATCGAATAAATGCAAAACAACGTCGATCTACTTATCTACTTATACTTCCGTGTTTCTTTCCTAAATGGAACGACGTTGATTTTTATTTATTTGACCAAAACGATGTCATTTTACACTTGTTATATAAATATTGTACAAAAAAAATTATAAACTTAGCATTTTTCTGAAATTTGTCAAAAGACCAGCCTGTTTTCCATATCTATAATCCTTCATGAATGAGTAGCGGCAAGGCTGCAAGCTTACGAAAAGGCCCAAAAGGATCGGTCGGGTTAGGGGATAAATCTGGACTACTCAGAACCATTTATTGTGAGGCTCAGGTTTACTCATAGCCCAAGGGCATTCGAGCTATGAGCTTAGGTACGGTTCGATAAAATTGAATGTTGAAAAATTAATTTTTTTTATTAAAATTAAATGCTGAATATTTTAAATTAAAATATTATTTGATAAAAATATAAGTGTTAAATTAAAACATTCAGCAAGCAAAACTGAATGATAAGTGTTAAATTTTTAGTTAGAATTAATAAAAATGTGTTATAAGATATATGCTAAATTGGCTTCATAAATGATTTTAAGGCCCCTAAATCTCAATTATACGGTATATAACATAGTTATCAGAACCAGACTGGACTGGTCAGTTCAACCGGGAACCAGACACTTAACCAGTACGGTAAACATATTTTACCAGAAATGCAAGTGAACCG
>BRYF01000013.1:5500000-5502500 GCA_030159135.1 Actinidia polygama
TAGAGACGAATAAAATCAATGGTTTGGTTATATCACACTTCTCTGTTTTTCTGTAGTTTTTTTTTTTGTTTGTTTATATAAATACAGAGAGAGAGAGAGATGTTGTGAGAAGAATCAAATAATTTGAAACTAAAATATATGCTCATTGCCAAATTGTCACTCTTAAATTAAGTATTAGGGTATTAGCATGTGAGGCTTAAAACGGGTCAATTTTAAGAGCATTTTAGGGTTGTAATGCCCTAACGGTAACCCAACAAAACTATATTATATTGAATTATACCGAACAGAAATGATAAATAAATAAAAAGATTGTAAAACCTTTTGAGAGCTGATTTGAGATCCGTCTCTTCTTTGTAGTTGAAGGCATCATCAAAACCAAGCTTCTCTTTAAGCAATTCCACCTATACTTCAAAGTTATAACATAAAAAAATCACTGAAGTCAAAAACACATCAACGTTTTGCCCTTGTCATATTTTTGTCTTTTAGCGATTTTTTTCGGAAACATTTTATATTTTTTAACTTTTCATGTTCCGACAAATTATTTGGTGTTCTTAGAGCATTGTTATGCACCATTCAATTCAATGAATGACATTTATGCACATATTGTCATAACTCAGATAAACAAGCAATGGACCCTACTATTTAGATCCCCCACTCTAATGTTATAACATCATTAAGATTTGCTCTAAAAGTACTAAGCAATTTCTCTGAAGAACCTAAAAAAGTAAAAAAATTAATGATAAATTAAATAATTCATTAAAAATAAAATAACACCAAAATCGGGGTGGAAATAAATTTTAAATTCGACTTAAAGTTGGGGCACAAAACCCACCAAGATTATAGAAGCTGAGGCTCCGTTTGGTAATGCTTAAAAGTCAATATTTTTTTAAGTTTACTATCAAAAAAATTAAGATTTTTGACTTTACTTTAGATAAAAATAAGTGAAAAGCAAAAAAAAACAACTTTGGTTTTTTTTTTAAAGTAAAAAAACCAATCGAAAAACTGAAATAAGCTGGTTTCAAATGGAGTTTGAACCTTTTGTTTGGTTCCAGCACTGCCAACAACATAGCATCCAATCAACTTTGCATACTGTCCAACCAGGTTTCCAACAGACCCAGAAGCTGCTGATATAAACACTTTCTCTCCCTTCTTTGGATTACATATTTGGAAAAATCCTCCATAAGCTGTAAGCCCACTGTATCCTTCAAGTGCAAAATAACAAAACAAATACTTAGGCTTCGTTTGGGTCGTTTGAGCTAGTTTTTTTTTTTAATTTATTTTTAGTTGTTTTGGTTTTCGATTGTTTTTATTTTCAGTGAATTTTTTTATCGTTTGATTAAAAAATAACCATAAAAAATACAACTAGCTAATTAGTCGAATAAAAATGATTGTGTGCACAATTCCGCGATCACAAGAATTTTTATCAGTGGCAATGTTCAAAAACTTAAGTTTATGAATCCTACATATCTGTCACATTTGAAAACAAAAATGGTTATCTTTCAAGTTTTGTTTTGTTTTTTTCTGAGGGTGAACAAATCATGAGAGATAAGGAAATACCGAAAATGCCCACATGGTAGGAGAGTGGAAAGCCCATGGGGTCCAACTTGTTCAACATAACAGCCCCTTTCACAATGCTATACTCTCCCCAGCTGATCCATCCAGCAACCAAATCATCCTTGCCAAAATTAGGGTGTCCTGAAGCCACAACCCTCCCCACACCATATGAATCAATGGCCTGTTAGTATTGCAGGCTACGTAGAAAAAACAATTTGAAGCTCTCTGTGTTGTGGAGCTTTTCGCTTTCGTGTTTTCAGAAACAAAAATAATGCAAAATTCGGAAACACCCCCGTTTGGGTAATTTTTTAAGTTTTTTTGCTAGTTTGGTTTCTGATTTTTTTTTGTTTTTAGATAACTATCAAAACTAATGCAAAATTTGGAAACACTTACGCCAATTGGACTAAGTTTTTTTAGCTAGTTTGATTTCTGATTTTTTTATTTTTAGTGAATGTTTTTCATTATTTGAGCAAAGTTTTATGCTCTTATGGCTCCTCTTGACTAGAGAGATCTGAAACTATAAAAAATTTATCCAAATTTGATAAAAATCCAGTATAGACAAAAGAATCGAGCTAATTGATCGAGTATAGATCAATTAAAAAATTATAAAATTCTGATTAAACGGAGAGAAAAAATCGTTAAACATAAATAAATAAAATTCAAAAACTAAAGCAACTAAAATCTAAAAAATCATCAATGTTTTGAAATAGTTCGTGAAAATTCAAAAAACTATATGCAATGTTTTTCGAAGGATAGTAATTTTTCTACTCCTTTTTTAAAATCTAGATTCAATGCCAAAGAAAATAAGGACTATTGTCATTTTTAACATCCCCCAATGGTAAAAGGAATATTATCATTTCTATCCCCTCATCAATATATATATATATGGAGTACAATTTTTTCGCAAATTTTTTATTATCTTTATTAAATTATATTACTCAAATGT
>BRYF01000013.1:5610000-5612500 GCA_030159135.1 Actinidia polygama
ATGACATAATTTTAGACATTTCATCATAGCCCTTGAAATCAGCCCTATCAAGGGCTGAGATTACAATGGAGTAATTTTTTTTATTTGTTTCTGAAGTTTATTTTAATAACTCTGAAATTTTACTCCATTGTAATCTCAGCCCTTGATTTCAAGGGCTAGGATGGAGTGTCTAAAATTGTGTCAAAACTTGTGTCCCCGAATCCGTCCTATATATATATATATATAATATGTATATGATTACCCACTACATGTTGATTGTTGAGTATGATCACCAAAATAAAAATATTTTTTTTTGGGTACAATGAATCTGGTCTTTAGACCTACTTGTCCCAGTTTCCCATTGATTTTTCCCTTTTATTAATTTAAAGATTCGCCACACTCCTAACCTAAAATAATTTGAGTAATGTATGAATTATTTAGGATTATAAAAAAGTAGAGAAAATCACAAAAAAAAATCCCTAAGGTTTGACCATGATCACAAATTAAACTCCAATTTCTTTTTAATTTTAACAAATCAAAATCAATACATTTTAACCCGTCATAATTTGAACTATCTGTCATCCTCTGTTTATTTTAGTTTGACGGAATTAAGTGATTAATTAGGGAAACTGCATTGCATGAACTGGGGGCTCTTTGAAAACTCTAATCCCTACAATTAAAACATATATCCAAGTAGAAATTAAAGAGAGGTAGATATTGGGTAAAACAAAGGTTGAATTTCAAGAAATAATTTTGTGACCTAAGGTTTGTAAAGGACCCCATTTCGTTCAAAGTCGTTTTCTCAATTGTTTTGGCGAGAATTACTTAGTGACGTTAAGCTATATAAATGGAGGCTAGCGGATGATTCAAATTGTGATGAGTTAAAAAATTTAAAATTTTATTTGTTAAAATTGTAAAATTTTAAACTTTAGATTTAATTTGGTACCAATGTCAAACTCTAGGGTTTTTCCTATCATTTTCGCTAAAAAATATTTGCTTCTAATAAACGAAGTGTGAAACCCCGTGGATTATTGACTTTTTCATGGGATTATCAATAAGTTATTCTTAACACCGTATAATACGACCCGCAAAATACGTTCAGAATCAGAGTTGGCTGGATTTTGAGGGATTCGGATCCTCTAAAGTAATCACTGGCTGAGTGCTTCTTGAGTGTATGAAATGATGTTGTTTTGTACATTTCAAGAACAAGATGACGTCATTTTGGTCCTAAATATGAAATGACGTCGTTTTATGGGTAATCGAAGCGACGTCGTTTTGTTTCTAAAATGTACAAAATAACGTCGTTTAGTACATTCTAAGAACACTTAACCCAATTGTTACTTCAGCGAACTCGACAACCTAAATCAGTAGTTTATTTATTTGGGTCCAACTTGGATTTGAATAAGGAAAAAGTTTATTGTGTTTCTGCAACTCATGTGTGATCAGCCATTTTATTATGGGTATTTTTTTATTTTACGCTCTTCAACTTTTATTCAGATTTTATTTTTATTTCTCATATTTTAATTCTAACATATTAAATATTAAATTTTGGAAACAGTTACAATGTGAATCCTTTGTTCACATCTATTAAAATTTGTAAATGAGAATAGCCATTTGTCACGTACATGATCACATTAAAGATTTTAAATTAGTACAAACATAAGTTTTTTTCGTCTTTAGTTAATTTATTTTACCGTTTAATTAGATATCACAATATTTTTCTTTGATAATTCGGTATTCGGTTTACTGAATCGACTAGTTCATGAGACCAATCTCACTGTCCATAAATAAGGGCCCTCCCGGTATGAATTTGCCCAAAATATAAATTGATAGTGCACGGATAATAGTCAAAAGTTAAAGCCAAGAATTTTACGAGGCCATTGATGGCCAAGTAACTATGTATTGGGAAACCCTAGGAGTTTAGATTTCAATATTCATGATATATTACTAAAGTTGAATACATGAAAAGGGTTTGAAAACTAAACTAGAAGATCGTAAGCGGTGTACAAAAAGTCCTGCTTGTAGTGTCGGGAGACATGCAAATAAAACTTATATTTGTGTGTGTAATGATTTTGAGAGTGATGCAATGGGTAAATTAGTGTTTGGATTTATATATATATATATATATATATATATATATATTTTTTGGAATCATCAGATTTATAAGATTTGAAAGTAATGAATTTGAATAATGATTGGTACACACCCAAAAGTGGGTGTGTACAAGACAAATTCATTTTGTCCTCTCATAAATAAGTAAGATCTGCCCTAATTAAGATTTTTAAAAAAGCGTGAAAACCCTAATTAGGGCAGGTCCCACTTATTTTGTGAAAGGGCAAAAATGAGTGTCTTGTACACACTCAAAAGTGGGGCCTTTCATTTTATTGAATGAATTTGTGGGGCCTTTCAACATCGTGCAAATTTTAGATTCTGGTACTTTGAAATGCATATCATTTTATTTGTCACAGTTTCTGCTTTTGAGTAAAAAATAATTTCTAAAGTTCTTTACACAGATTTACTG
>BRYF01000013.1:5640000-5645000 GCA_030159135.1 Actinidia polygama
AGTGCGACACTAACACAATGACACTCGTAACGTTTTCCTGTGACCAAATAAACTAACAAGTTCTTTCAACTTGGACATATTAGTCAACCACGCAACAAATTTGTCCAATTTAATATGAACCCCGAGCAATGCATAAGAAAAAAACCTCACCATCCACGGGCAAAAGTAAATCATCTATAATATAAATCACAATTCTGAATCTCAAATTTATCTCTCATTATCTATGGTTGAAACTCATTTAAATTAATTCAACGGCTAAGATTTCACATAATATTATTTTGTTCTCTCCCAAAATTATTACTTCTTTTCTTTTAAAAAATATGAGACCCACATAAGTTCTTATTCAATGGCCAAAAAACCTATAAAGCTGGGCATATATTTTACCAATTGGATTATTTTTTTAGTGAAACTCACAAAAAAATAAAATAAAATACACACTTCTTTCTCTCTCATTTTTTTTTCAAAATCATTAGTTTCTAATTTGTTCTCAGTTTTGTAGCAATGTATTTCTTCGTAAGTGCATGCAAGATATTTTTTATCTGACGTCTATATCTTATCTTTTTATAAATTGTAAAACTCTAATCAATATGCCAGATAATTTTTTTTACATAGTATCGATGGGTACGGATATTTACTAGTTCTCCTTCAAAACCTCTTTGCCAGTGCACACGAGGGGTTCCAAAGGAGCCAACGATTTTGTTTTTAGCAATTAGGGCTCGTTTGGCAAGGGGATAAGGAGGGGGATAATTTTTCTCCCCGGATAACTTTTCCCCCCGGATGTTTGGTTGACGGATAACTTTTTTTCCCGGATAATTTTTAGACCAGTAGGTGGATAAAGGCGGATAATTTTTGGGTGACTTAGACCTTAACTAAAAGTTATCCGGGAGATAAGGGGGTGGAGGATAAGGAAAAAAATATATATAGAAAAATAAAATGCATATTTTTATTTTATATATATATAAAAACAAAATATATATTTTTTATATCTAGATATTTTATATTTTGTTTCTCTATATGTATTTTCTTCCTTAACCCCCACCCTTATCCACCCATTCTAAATTTTATCTAAACAAAATTAAAAGTTATCCCCCTCTAAAAGTTATCCCCTCTAAAATTTATCTCCCTCTAAAACTTATCCCCCTAACATATCCGCCAGCCAAACGACCCCTTATAGCGCCACTCAAAAGTTGAAAGCCGCTTTTATTCTAATAAAGGTTGCTTCCACATATTGGTTAGTGTTAGATTAGTAAAAAATACCAAGTTGGCACATGGCTATGGTCTATCCTTCAAATTATCTTTCGAAGGCAATCAAGGAGTTAATTTCCTAATTTCAATGCCCAATTTTTATATATAAAAAAAAAACTTTTACCTGTTTTGATTTTTAATTTTTGATTTTTAATGAATTATTTTAATCTTTAATAAAAATTGTATACTTTTCAATTTCTATTGACGATGGAGTTTAAAATCTAAAAGCAACATCTAATCTGGAAAAAAAAAATAATTACTGACTTATTTCACTTCATTTTTTTAACTTCATTTTTATATATTATGCAAACTCAACATCTAAACATGAATAAACGAAACCTCCAGGTATTATGAGTTTGATCAATCTATACAGAGTTATCCGCTAATAGACGATATGATTGGTGTCCAAATTAGTCAATCGGTTATTGAGCTAGATACCAAATTATAAAAAATCATAACATAAATGTTTAAGAAAATTTAGATTAATTGATAGACATAGGAAGATGGATATAGCTACCCCTAGCATTATCTAAAACCCACATACGCCTATCCAAAAAAAACACAATTTTGCTTACATATGAAAATGGTGGCTCATTAAACATGTGGTTTGACAAATTACCTTTATTTTTTGTCAACACGCACTCATCTGTTCCTATCCTATCTAGAGACAATCCAAGTCTCCCAAAAAAATCCACTGTCCAACCTCTTAATAAATATATTTATAATATAAGACACAAATATTTTTAAATATTTTAAATTATTTTTCACTATCTATAGTTAAAATACGTATGAGTTAATCCAATAGCTAAGATTTGATTTAAGATTTTTTTTCTAACAAATATTAATTCATTCTTTTCAAAGGTGTGGGACCCACATAGATTATGATTCAATGGCCAAAAAATCTCTAAAATTATGCATATTTTTTACCATTTGATCATTTTTTTAGTGAGATCCACACTAAAAAAATTAAAATATCCATTTATTTCTCCCTCATTTATCTCAAACTAGCAACACTTTTTCAAAATTATTATACTTTTTAAGTCTTTTGGGCCTATTTTTGAGCTCTTTGGATGATCCAAATATTACAATCTTACATAGTGTAGACCTTATTAAAAAATTTAATGCTATAAAAAATCACGTTGATCAAATACAGATCAATATCAACTTATATCAAGATGATTGTGTATAATCTTATGCTCCACATTAATAATTTATAGAATAGTACTGAACGGATACTAAACGGAGCTTGTGATTTTTTACAGTAATAATTTTTACGATGGAATCTACAATATGTACATTTTGGATTATCAAACTAGGCTCCCAAATGCTTATAATGTATCGGTATAACCCATTTTTGGACTATAGAGAAGCCATGTTCTGTAATCTAAGAATATAAAAATTCATAATCTAAATATCCAAATTACTAGTTGTATGCGACATTAAACGGTAGGAAAAAGAAAAAAATATATCTTCTTGAATTTATTTGATTAGAAATTAGGAATGGCAAATTCGTAAAAAAGTTTTCAAAATATTCCTTTTACAGTTTGTATATTATGCAAAATATACTTACATTTTTCCCTTGTATACAATGCTCAGATAGTAACTGTATTAATCCCCTGTGGATATCTGCAGGCTTTATGCTGCAACTCAGGTTTAGAACTTGTCGACTTGTCATATTTCAAGGGACATAAAAGAAAGGAATCACTAATATATCGATCACCCGGGGGAAGTTGGCCTAACTGTTTCGACGTTACGGTTACAGAGAAAGAAAACCTTATTAGAGAGTGAGAAACGGCGATGAATCGGGTGACGGTGTGACCTGGAGGGAACACCAGGTTTTAATTGCAATTCCGTTATAATTACTTTTATAATATGACGGAAATACCCCCTGCACATTTCTAACTAAGGCTAGTGAATTTATCAAAATACACACTTTTATTTAAATATTTTTATTACATGTAAATGATATTTTGGTAAATTCATCATAATAAAGATAATAAAATAAGTACAGTTGGATAAAAAGAGAGTATAAAAATTACTAGCTATTTTTTTAAAAAATAATAAAAAGTAGGAGAATATATTTATCTAAAAAGAAAAAAAGAAAAGTAGAAGAATAATGAAAGAGAAAATAATTACGTATACGAGTTC
Organism: Actinidia polygama; assembly: GCA_030159135.1. Lineage (NCBI taxonomy): Eukaryota > Viridiplantae > Streptophyta > Magnoliopsida > Ericales > Actinidiaceae > Actinidia > Actinidia polygama. The sequence goes on from BRYF01000013.1 coordinate 5,643,394, forward strand.
CATTTTCCTTAGATAAACAAACAATAAAAATGATTTTCTTATTATTGAAAATTCATTTACCTCGTTTGACCAAAGAAATGAGGGGAAAAAATCAATTCCTTTTGGGTGATGATATTTGCACTCAATTTTTTTATTAAATGCACTCTATATTTTGTAATTATTATACAATATTACAATAATGCCTGTGAGACCCTAAACTTTAAATTTCATAATTAGTTTAGTTTTATGCATATATACGATGATTATGTTAATTAACGTGGTTTGATAAGTAGTGTAAATTAGTTTGGGGGTTAAAATGAGATTATTAAATTGTTATTGATAAACTTTATGGGTTAAAGTACAAGAATTAAAAGTATAGGGTGAAAGTGTGAATATTTAAATTGGTTTGAGGCTAAATTGAAAGATTTAAAACTTTTGAGATTAAATTAATAAAGACATTAAAGTTGGAGGGAAAAAGTGTAATTTGATAAAGTAAAGTGTGTATGTGTGCAAGTGCATGGGGGTGCACGTGTGTGTGTGATGAGTGCGAGAATTGCTGGCAGCAACTTTCACACCAACGAAAAACAAAAGAAAAACAAAAGAAAAGAAAAACAAACAAAAAGAGAACAGATAGAGAGGAAGGAAAGGGCATTGAGAAATCACATTTTTCTTGGTGGAGCAAACCAGAGAGTCTCTGATAGAGGTAAACGTTGTTGTATCTATGGTGGAATCAGATTTATCTAGTTAATCCTTTGTATATGTGTGTGCGTGTATTAGATTTTTGACTTCTATCTTCTTTGTTGTGGCTGTTTTATTGTTGCTTCATGATGGTTCAAACAACTTGGGAAAATTTCTCTAATCCTTATGTGATTTCATGGTTATTGAACTAAATAGAGTTGTAATTGTTGTCAATTTATAAAAAAGAAAGAAAGAGAATCAATAGTAGAAGAGGAAGAAACAAACAGAACCCAAATTGAAGCTACTGCGCAGCTTTAATGGCTGACCCAAGGCTGGAAATTATCCAGTGTGGTCAAGCCATGGTCTTACGGTGTACCCTAGTTGAAAGTTGGTCAATCGGATGAATTTTTAATAGTATAAATAGTCGTTTTCTAGGTTTTTCAGTGTTCCGGATTCAATTATAGCATCAGTTTAACCTAATTCTAAAGTTAAAATAACGTATTACATCAAGTGGTAATTGACAGTTATAATGAACGTATTTGGTCACAATCAACGGTGAAAACTTGTCCGATCGTTGTGAAATTTTAATAGGATGTAATTAATACTATATAATAAACATCTATCGGAGTTAATTATAAATTTATAGGCTTGAAGTATATAAATTCAATGTATCACATTGAGGTATTGTGTGAGGAATTGTGCACTGACAAATTGTGACTGACAGGAACTAAGGAAGGAGAAGGGCCTTCAAAACAACCTCAGGCGTAATTTGATTGCAGTGTGTGTGCAGTGACAGGTGGGATTAAATATAGATATTCTTATTCATATTGAATTGATTGACTTTGATAAAATGTGGATGTTGATCTATACATGAGGTGACTTGATACATTGTTGATGATGATTTATAATTGAGGTGACAATGCATATCATTTATCTTGTGTGCTTGCATT
>BRYF01000013.1:5712500-5715000 GCA_030159135.1 Actinidia polygama
CACCGCCATTAGCATGGTGACTCTTTACCTGCTCCTATATATATATATATAGTTGGATTTTGCTATTGACCCCTCAACGGGCGGTCAATAAGGAGTACAAAATGATAAAAAAATTAATTTTTGATACACTTTTTACACTTTTCAATATACTTTCATATATTTCAATACATTTTTCACATTTTTTTATACACTTTTTATATTTTTCTAGACACTATTGATAGCCCATTGAACTGTTTTTAGTATTTTCTTAAATAGTTTTCATTGACCAAAATGATATCACATGATGTAACTGTGAGAAATTTTCCAACAATTTTAGGAAAATTTTGTACTGGATGTCGTCTCCCATGATACAACAGTCTTTTTATATAATAAAACCAGCACTACAATTATTTTGTATGGCAAATCAAATAGTAGATAAACTCTCTTTCTACATGCTGACCTAGACACATGATTTGATAAGTTAAAAATCTCAACTAGGAATAGAATATATATAGAAGATGAAGTAACACCACCCAAAAATCACAACTCTTTATGATGAAAAGGTACCAATAAAAAGATACAAGCCTTCAAATATGACTATTGAAGTCAATTTAATTCACATTAAATATAATAAAAATTAATTTAAAAAATTAATTTTTTTCAACAGTAACCATTATTCTCAATGTTTATTCGTATATAATGGTCCTATAAACAAGAGAATCTCACAAAAGTTGCAATATATATTCCACATTTGTATTCAGCATTGAAGAGATATGTAAAGTAGATTCCATTTCGTGGTCGATTCTAGTTGGCACATAATGGTGAAAAGCTAGCCAATTATGGCTTTAGTTAAATCAACACACGCTTCCCTTAACATCAAAGTTACAACACTCATTGATTTCAGTCCAGCTCTAAAGACCGTCACTTCAGAGTCAGCTGAAGCACCATCCCCAAGGTGAAGTATCACTTTCAACAAACACGAGAGAGAGAGAGAGAGAGAGAGAGAGAGTTATTACCCCACTGCAACCCAACAACAAGAAAAGGTCTTCCACTTCCATTCATATATAATAGAAAGTGTCTTCTTCCACTTTCTAATATTTTATATGCAAATCTTAATTGCTAAGCTTGATACTACTACTACAACTATACAAAGGGAAGAGTACATTTTGTTGTGTTTCTGTTTTTGAAGCTGTAGATAATTTTTCTTCTCAAAAAAATTCCTAATCATCGTTTGTTTTTACAGGCTTCGGATGTTTTAAGTCTGTATTATATGGGTAAAATAATTAAAAAGAAAAAAAAATAATCACCGCTGCATACACATACTCTTAAGACAATTATAAATAATAAACTTATTCTTCTATCTAACAGCTTAAACGTTTAAATTAAAAAATAATCACCCGCATTGCTTGACACGTTGGTATTGTTGTTGAACCAATCTTTTTAATCTTTAAAGTTGTTGTGTTGAAAATATTCAAAAAAAAGTTTGATCAAAGTTTCTATTATTTCCATAAATATATCAACATGATGAGAGTGCATGGAAGGGCTAGCTTAATTCTTCTTCTATCTTGTTGTTTTGTTCTTTTTTGATTTTGTTAGAAAGTAAGGGAAATAAACAAAGCTTGAAAGACAAAAGTATTAGGTAGAGCTAGAAGATTCTCCTACTTCTAAATATTCTTCATCTATAAGATTTATCTAATTTGTGAGTTGATTGAGATCAAAATGAAGTTAAAAGCACCCGAAGAGTGTATTTTGAACTTTTCACGCGATTCACTTCCACCCCAAAGAAACCAAGTGTATGTGTAAAGCACATTCATCTATCATGCACCAATAAGGCCTTTATGATAGGATTTGTTGTTCTCAATTTTATCTGTTCTAATGCATTCTCAACCGCACAATTTTATGAGAATCTCAAATTATATTTTTCATAAAATTATTCAATTTCTACAATCTTGATTCCTAATTGATGTTAATCAAGATTTTATTAGTACATCTCCCTTCAGGATAAAAGAATTCGATTTGGTTCACAAATATAAATTGGCCATTATCCAATGAATGCGATCATTACAAAGTATTAAATAAAATGGTTTGAAAATAATATTGTCATAACTTCTTTTAAATTCTGGTTATTTATAAAAATAAAGAAAAATTGCCATTCGACAAGCCCTCATGAATAATTTCATATAAATTATCTTCTTCAAGTTACCATATTCGGGTTAGAATCTGAATTCATTCGATCTATTAACGATAAAAAATAAATACTTTTTTTTTCTTTAACTTTTTGCTTTATGGTAGATGTCCCAAATGATCTTGGCTACTTGTTATTCTAATATTTTTTTAAGCGGTGCTATACAAACACACAACTCCTAAACACGCAGGGATTTGGCTTGCCTACTCGGCAACCAAAGAAAGATCGAAGCTTTCCGGGGATGGTTATGTTGGAATTTTAGTATGAATTATGAATAAAGTTTGGTATTGGTTGTAGATGTCAATTTTCGTAGTTTATCTTTCTTCTTTTACACAA
>BRYF01000013.1:5742500-5747500 GCA_030159135.1 Actinidia polygama
CACCATAGACCTCCGCCACACCCTACCACCGCCCAGGACTTGCTCAAACCAACCACATGGCCTCCGTGACTATAAATACCAATACAGCCTCACATTATCTCCACCAAATTCAAATTTCACAACCACCGAAAAAAAATCAAAATCCAGAGAGAGAGAGAGAAAAGAAGTTCGAGAGGGAGAGACAGAGGTTCGAAAGAGAGCAGGGGCGACCTCACCATCACCAACACAAGGAAATGGCAACCAATTTGAACAAGCTGGTCTTGGCCACGATGGTGGTGGCTGCTTTCTTACGGGGCTCTTGGGCCCAGACCACACACGTGGTCGGTGACACCTTGGGCTGGACCATCCCACCAGGTGGGGCCGTCGCTTACTCCAGCTGGGCCTCCCAGAACAACTTCACGGTCGGCGATATTCTCGGTAATATACATATCTTACTGCCTAAAATCATGTATTCAGAGTAAAATCATGTATTCAGTTTTAGTTAGAGTGAATTTATTAATGGATGAGAATTTCTTGCCATAAGCGCAATAGAAAGTTCTGTTGCCTTGTAGAGGTGACAGATTTTGAGTGACTTTATTAAAAATTAATGGATAGAATTTAAGGAATGATTTATTGGGTGTTAGAGGTGGCACCTTTGAGTGACCACTTGTTAGAAATTAATAACACCCAATAAATTTTTTATTAAATTATATCCATTAATTTCTAACACGTGACTACTCAAAATCTGTCACCGAAAGACCGGCAGCATGACTTCTTACTGTCCTTACTGTAGAAAATCATCATCCATTAATAACATATCTTACTACCTAAAATCATGTATTCAATTTTAGTTAGAGTGATAAAAATATTTAAATAAAAAAGATATTTGAGTAAATTCATCTCTAACTGAAATAAATAATAAGTGTAATTAGAGAAAAAAGGAGGGTTGAGTCAAATTAAATAAGTTGATAACAAACATGTGATTGTGGCTCTGTTTGATAATGTTTAAAAACCAATTTTTTTTAAGTTTATAAGTAAAAAAATCAATTAAAATTAATTTTTTTGCTTATAAACTTTTAAAAAAAAGTCCACCCAAAAAGCTGGTACCAAACGGAGCCTGTGTCTAGTTACGGGAAGATTTTCATTTGTTTGTTTTTCTTATGTCAAATTACAAAAGTACACTTATATTTTCTTTAAATTATTTTGGTCCATGTTTGACGCAACATAATTTCTGGATCTACCACGGACGAAATCTAATTCCTCTGCTTTGGGTTACAAACAGTCTTCAACTTCTCTAGCGGCTCGCACGACGTGGCGGAGGTGATGAAGGCGGCGTTCGACGCATGCAACGCCACCGGCCCCATCTCCATATCCAACGCCGGGCCCACCAACATCACCCTTACCACCGCCGGAGAACACCACTACATCTGCACCTTCCCCAGCCACTGCACCGCAGGCCAGAAACTGGCCATCAACGTAACCGCCACCACCACCGCCCCATCTCCGCCGCCCACCACCGCCGCCCCGGCACCTTCCCCCACAGCCACCCCGCCTCCCACCTCCGCCACTCCACCACCATCACCATCTCCGACGGGTACCGTCACTCCCTCTCCTCCTCCGCCGTCCGAGGACACCACCGCTCCTCCTCCGCCAAACTCAGCCACGTCCCTGGCCGGGGCTGCCTTGCCGGTGGCGTTGTTGTCCGTTGCCATGGCTTTGTTGCATTAGATAGATTTGATTTGATGATGGTTATACAGATTTTTGTGTTGTTCACTTGCTGTCATTGTGTTGAATAGTTCAATTTTTTTTTTGTACCCCAATAAAACTGATTTTGTATTTCATCAGTAAAGATTGATATAGACTTGATGTTTTTATCCATGATTGTGTGTGAAAAAATGTTATGAATTCTATTTTTGAACCCAATTCTCAAGACACTACAATTCCGTAGTATTATTTGTCACGTCTTTATAATTTAAATCGTTCAATGTATAGAGTTTATTGAGCATATGATCTATGTAAAAAATTAAATCATTCGTCTATAAGTAGTCAAATAATCGGATGACATTTATCTTACAAAATATTAAAAAAATTATACTTGTTGTTTATTTTTAAAAATTAATAATTGTGTTTAAATTGTGTAATTATTGATATTTGATCAATCTGATTCTTTTATAGATGACAAACTTAACAAGCTTTACAATATTAACTGTTTGGACAATTAAAATAAACCAGACCCATTTAAGGGTTATCACTAGCAATGCTTTAAATTATCCTACTCAGGGGGCTTATGGCCTCCATCAGCGGACAGTGGGATTTGTTCTCGGAATTTGTCGATCCTTTGGCCGTATGCCGAGTTATCAAAAATTAGAGTATGCTATGGAAACATAGATTTTTAAACTTATTTTTGAGGTTTTTTGAAAAAAAGACAAATTTGAAAAGTAGCCGAAAGATATTTTCAGTCTCTCAAAAACATTTCTGCTTTCTAGAAGGATGAAACCCTAAATTAAGAGTATCGTATTAATATTTTCTTATTCTTTACTTCATTTATGAATATAAATCCTCTGTTATATACTTTTTTTTTTTTGTTAAAAGTTGACAGTATAATTTAAATTTTTTCGTCGTACTTTCTTAATTCAAGGTCAATTATGCTTTTGCACCTCATAAGTTAAAATTTTATATTCGTCCATATATATATATATATATGAGAGTGAGATGTATTTGATTGGTGAAGATTTAAGTATTTGTCATGAAGTTCCCATTTTTAACAATCCAAATGTATTTCTTTGTGATTTTATACACAAATTTAACAAGAACACCAAAGCACATAAATACAAGAATCATAACTTTAAAGCGTGACTTATTGACAAATTGATTAGTCAACATGTGCATTCACAATAAAGATGCTTTTGGAGCAGTTGTCTCTGTCTCTCGATTTCCCACCTACCAATTGCAAGAAAAAAACCTAAATTCAAGCAATAATTACACGTTTAAATTCACCTAGCAATTCAATCTAACATCTCCTCTAATTGGTAGATCACAAATGATTATATTTATATGATTTCAACGGTTCATTTTTTATGTAATCTTTTTTATGCTTTTTTGGACCATACTTCGGAAATTATGCTCATTATACCATTTTTATGTGTCTGATGAAGTGAATTCGTTTCACGGGATAATCTCATCTAAGTTTGCTATAAGTAGGAGCTTTGTGAATTGAATATGACAACTAGGGGAGTAGAATGCATAAAGAGTTTCCTCACTTCATAGGCCAAAAGAATGCATATAAAGATGTAAATTCGGTCCGTCTCACCCATTTAGTTTTGGGCTAGCGAGCAAGCTCAAGATGACCAAGTTCCCACCAAAAATCGAGCTTGGACGGGAATTGCCCAAGCTTAGGTTCCACCCATGGCATATTCGGGCCCGTGCTTAGATTCCAATTGAATTTGGGGCCGAATTTAATAGATTTGTTTTACTTAATTTGTAGCCATTGGGTTTTGATTTTTCCCCCTCAAATTTCGAGCTTTTAGTCTGGGCACTCATGGATAGGCTTTTGTACGAGCTTTGAGTTTGGACCCAACGCTCTTGCATCCATAACAAACGGGAGGCTCGGGCCTAGCAATTCTTGGTCGGGGTTTCGGCAAGTCACGTGCCTCGGAGCTATGTTTACACCCTTACGTACACCCTTCCTTGCATGTGGCCTTTGCTTTTAGGTAATGTTTGATAATATATTTTAATTCATTAGGTTTTACTATCTAAGAAGTAATCGAATCGCATTCTACCTATAACATGTTTGTTTATCAGCTATGAATCCGTTACTAATGTTTGTTTTCCTTTATTTTGGAATAGACTAATATCTCACAATTCCGTTTATGCCCACACAAAACTAATTAATTTTACAGATCAAATCAAAAGAAAAGAAATTTAGACTCCAGTTACATAGCCCAAATAGTCATTTTCGCTAGTCATCCCATGGAAATGAATTAGGAGTACTACTCCACCCCCAATGAGATTATTAATCCTCTATTTATGGGGGGATTCACGATCTAAACAAACTATTAGTTCAGAATTTATATTTTATACTAGAACATAATTAAAATGGGGTTCCTCAAGATTTATAGTCCAACTCACCCTTCAAATCCGTTATTAATAACAGTTTTTAATTTAACAAAATTAACAATTAAATTTTAACATTTTAAATTAATAGTCACATGAAATTAAAATAGTAACACCAACTCTCCATGAGATTTCTAATCTTTTATTTTTTAAAAATAATTATTTAAATAAATTAATAATTTAGAATTTAATTTTTACACTAAAATACAAGTAAACCTCACAAGATAAATTATCAAATATCACACTCAAAATTTGTTAGAACAGGTCAACGTGGAGAAAAACTGCAAAGAAGACTTCTAGTACTGGGAGGACATCAGAAAATGTACCAGATGTCAACGTGGAGAAAAATGCAAAGAAGACTTCTGGGACTGGGAGGAACCCAAAAAAAAAAAAATCGTTTGATAATATTTAAAAGTCAATTTTTTTTAAATTTATTTATAAAAAGATCAAGATTTTTTGACTTTTTTATTTTTGTGGCTTTACTTTAGTTTAATCTAAGCAAAAAAAAACAAAAATAAAAAAACAAAAAAATCAACTTTAATTAATTTTTTTACTTATCTTAAACAAAAAAATCAATAAAAAAAACTGATAACAAACAGATCCTACGTACAAAGTAGTCCCCCTCAAAGTTCCATAGAACTTGAAGACTGAGCCAGACGCCTGATTTGAAAGAAATGACCAGTTGCTGAATATTCACAAGGGTTAGGCCAACTATCACGATTCACAAGGCAAGGCTTGCGGCAACTTGGTGCGTCATGAGGCGGCTCGTCGGTCAATTTCAATTTTTGTATCCAATTTTAGCCTCTTAAAATACCCAACTCCCGGGTGTATTTGAATTTATTGTGATAATTTAAATTATTCATATTTTATATTAACTTACATTATCAAAATTGATGCAAGTAACATAA
>BRYF01000013.1:5812500-5815000 GCA_030159135.1 Actinidia polygama
GAAGACGAAGTGCTGTCCAAATTATTCCGGCGAAGTTTTGATCGGATTTTGCAGCGACTGTACCAGAAATCCATTCTGTTCATATATTCCAGCGTCTTTTCAGATTTACTCTTCCAGGTTTCGGTTAATTAATTGTTCTTCAATTACCGAATATAATTCTGTTTATATATATGCGTAGAAAATTTCTGTGGAAATTCTTCTACTGTATTTATGTGTTACTGTATGAATTTTCTGTGTAAAATTCTACAGTTCGACAGTCTATTTTCTGTGTAGAAAATACTGTTCTTTATAATCATGCCATATTGATTTTATCAGAAACGATTGAGGTTTCTGTATGGAATTTAATGTCATAATTCTGTGTACAATTAGACATAAATTCAATATTGATTTATATCATACATGTTGCATACATTTTGTACATTGAGAGAGTAGAATCTAAAAGTTTGCATCCGCTGGACCTGAATATTGTAGTGCTACTTATTCAGTGTCGTGATCATTTTATCTTGGAGATAGACGCCCGCTAGACCCATGAGCACCTGTGTGGGGGGCGAATCTGTCTTAAGGAAAGAGTGTCCAACACTCGACTTGATCAAACCTTTTTATACAATTTCATATGTTAGAGCATAATATAATTAAATACATTATAATCACATAGCATTGGAGTTATGTATTATTTCTTCACGTTATTTATTAATTCATTGTCAAGCATGTTTCAGTAATATAATCCAACAAACTTAAGACAGATTTTTACGTTCAAATATTATTGATACTTGGTATGATTAATAAATCTTGTGAATTTACATATATGGTTATAAGTATAGGACTATTATAGCCATATTTTATTTCAGATTTAGAAAAATTATGTAGTAAAATTTTATGTGAAAAAATTATATAGTTTTAAAGGGCTCTAAAGTATTGATGATTTATCTTAGTGGTAGATAAATTAAAATCTGAAAAAATATGCAATTGATAAAACTAAATTATGTTAGTTTTTAAATTATAATTTCATAGAAAATGACATAAATTGCATAGAATATGTCATAAATTGCATATAGAATGATGAAAAATTCTGTAAATTATTTTAACTTTATTTGTATAAAGATTATCAAAATAATTATAATTAAAGTTTTGTGCATGTTAAGCATGATAAGTTGAATAATACAATTTTTTAATGTATTTTATATGCTACATGTTTGTCTTGTCATGCTTATATATTTTTGTTAAAAGCATGATCTTGTAATGTTAGTAAATTTGTTGCTAGATGATTTAATTTCTTTTAGAAATTAAATTGATGTTATTCTAAAGTTTTCACTTTAAGAATATGGACATATGATACTGTGTGTGGTAGCAAATTTAATTGCTAGAGTTTTTAATTTCTTGCAAGAAATTAAAATTTATTATTTTATGGTTTAATCATAAGAATATTGCCATTTGTTTCAGATCACGTGAGGATAATGGACACTTGGGAAGAGGTAGGACAGAACTGGTTTGGTGAGGATGAATCTGAAAATTCTGCTCAACCATTGTCTCCTCCAGTGTTGCACACTATGTATCATCTGAATGGCCCAGAGGATGTTGTTCCATCGAGGCATACTGTTCCGCTAATGATTGATCTACCGAGGTCGGTAATTGGAATAAAAGGAGCAGGACCTAGTCGCTATCTAAACTATTATGGGAAGATTCGACGCACTGCTCGCAAGAGTGTTCCATGTCCCGCTTATTTTAAGAAGTTGATGCTACAAGCACAACCCAAAGGTTCTCACGAGGTGAACTCTGCTTATCGGCCAAACACCCTCAAGCGTGCGAGGAAAAGGACACTTGATCCCGAGTTGGTAGTGATTGAGAGGACATTGTCTGGAGAATCATATTTCTGATTCTTTCTTATTAGTTTCTTGTAGTTATGTTAACTTATGTAGTTACTAACTTTGAAACTTGTAATGATTATATATGTATCTGGTTATATATATATATATATGCTGATAATGAAAAAGACGTATCTAAATGTTTATTTTCATGTGTTGATTATATTTCATAATGTTATTTGAAATATAATGTGTACCAATTTATCAAATTTTGAATAATTCAAGAAATGTGGGGGCAGATGTATTTTATCAAACACTAATTTTTAGTATAAATAGAAAAAATAAAATCCCATGTAATGTTGAGAAATCAACTACAAGGTTTACCAACCCACTTAGTTCTTATAAAAGAAACAATAATTTTAACAATCTTAAAGGAGATTTGGTTTCTTTTTATAAGTAACAAAATTAAAATTATAATTTTGATTTTTAAACTGCATGTTCTCATCACAAAATATTGTGTTAATGCCAATAGAATTTAAATTGAGGTCTAAATTCTAAATTGATGTGAGTATTTAATCATTGATTTGATTGAACATAGTTGTGCATATAAATGTTGTGGTAGATGATAATCCATCTAAGACTCTAGAATCATCCATCGGATATTCTCGGAGTGATTACTAATCTAGAAGTGAGATATT
>BRYF01000013.1:5830000-5835000 GCA_030159135.1 Actinidia polygama
GATTTATTAACAGAAACGACTTTTTTCTAATTTCGGAATGGACTGGAGAGCTCAGTCTCGGGCACGAGGTTGGGCCATATGAACAGTTTTTACAAATTAAACGTCCAAACTTTTGTTTTACATAGTGACCCATCTATTATTGTATCCAATATTGCATTGGATTTTTCCGTCCACTCACTACTTCAACAATGTACGTTATATACATACATATCTATACATATATATCTACATGGCAGATTTCAGATCAAAAATGAAGAAATCTGCACTGGAATTCTCTCTTGGACTTGTTTAGACAAGAAATTGCAGACCCAATTGAAGATTTCTTTGTCATACCCAAATGGAGATCTCTTCCCTGAAAGATGGGTTTACCTTTTGACTTGAAATCCATCCAATGGAATTCGTAATGAATTCTTCACTGCTTTGTAGAGGTCATTGAAGATGGGTTATGAACTGGGTTACAGGGGGTGACGGTGGAGAGAATGGCGGAGAGAACCATTGCAGGATAGAAGAGGAGGAGAAATTATCCATTCGAGTAGATTTTGATGAAAAAATTATCTTGGAGATGCTCTAACTCTCTACCCCAAATTCAAATTAAGAATGATTATATTCAAAAAAATTCCGTACATAAAAAAATGATCCTCCTAATGACAATTCAATGGATGATGCTGAATGTACAATATCCAATACACATTTTATAATATTTCAATACAACCCTCACATATTTGATTAATGCATTTTTCAGACCTTAACCACTCGCTACTCAACTATGGTCAGTAATTTTTTTTTAAATCAAATCAAATTTATATCAGAAAGAGAGAGAAGATGGATCAGTCAATTGCTATTAGCCTATTAGTATAGAAAAATACTCATCAACACCCATTAAATAGTAATTGAGTCGTGTTCAGATGAGAGTGCGCCCGTGGTATTACCACGGGCGCGCCTACGTGGCTCAATGGTATCCACCCATTTGGGGGTGGATGGGACAAGCGCCTACGTGGCTCAATGGTATCCACCTATTTGGGGGTGGATGGGACAATTTTTTTTTAAGTCCCATTCACCCCCAAATGGGTGGATACCATTGAGCCACGTAGGCGCGCCCGTGGTATTACCACGGGCGCACTCTCATCTGAACACAACTCATAGTAATTAACAAGACAAAAATATATTAAAAAACTGGGTGAAATACACTGACCACTCCTGAGGTTACGGGTTAATACACAAAGTACCTCTGATGTTTGAAAAATTACAATGACCTCTCCCCTGGAGGTTTGCCTTTAATACAGATGCCCCTGACGTTCGAGAAATTACACTTATCTCCCTTACTTTTTAAAACTTGTAACAGATTCTCCCATCGTCAATCGTCCATTAGCAAGATTGATTGTCCATTCATGACGTCAGCTAAATAGTGGTTGGAATACCATATATACCATTCTTTTTGACAAAGTTACTATCTATCCCATAAGAATGTTGATTATATTTTATACATAAGGACATTTAATTTAAGCACATGGACAACACGTGATCGATTTTTATTATTATTTCAAACAAATTAGTAACGAAAAAGGTGTAAATGATACAATTAAATAGTTAATTGATCAATATGATACACTTTTTGGTCATTCAATCAACATCCTTATGGTCTGTGGGGTATATAGTAGCTTTGTTAAAAAGAAGGGCATATATGACATTTCAACCATTATTCAGCCGACGTCATAGATGGATAGTCAATCTTGCTAATAGACAATTGACGTTAGGGGTGTTTTGTGTATTAACTCGGAACCTCATGGGTGGTCAGTGGATTTCACCAGAAAAATCTGTTACAAGTTTTAAAAAGTAAGAAATATCAGTGTAATTTTTTAAATATCAAGAAAATATCTTTATTAAAGGCAAACATCAGAAAAGATAATTGTAATTTACCCTAAAAACTATACAATGTGTTTCTTAACCACGCCCCAACAGATAGTTAGCAAGACCCATTGGTATATTTTGAAAGCAAGTCACAATCAGTCTTGGTAGGCTTTGATTGACATTAAGATGTGATAATTAGTCATTATCTTTATTCATTTGTTCCTTCCACCGACATTGCTAAACTCAATTTACACTATCCAAATAAAGGATTGCCTTTGTGATTCAGACCTGCTGATGAATAAAGGCAACACAAACTGTTAGATATATTTTTATTAATTATAAGGTCACTGTCAGTGAAGTTTCCTTTGATGCTCAAAGGCCCATTTGACACCAATAATGTTCCACTCTCTTTTGGCATGTTTGTTTTTGAATAATGATTGATACACATTTAAAAGTGGATGCGTACAAGATATACTTATTTTGCTTTCTCACAAATAAGTGAAACCTACCCTAATTAGAGTTTTTAAAAAAATGTGAAAACCCTAATTAGGACGAATCTCACTTATTTTGCGAGAGACCAAAAATAAGTGTGTGTCTTGTACACACCAAAAAATGAATGCTTACCTATCACTACTCTTTCTTTTTCATGGTCTTACTTTTCTATGCGCTAATTATAGCCCTACTTCTAGGCCCCGTTTGGGCTAGATTATTTTGAATTTTTTTAATAGCTTTGATTTTTATTTTTTTTTGTTTTTAGTGAATTTTTTTTTACTATTTGATCAAAATTGTATATTTTTTCAGTTCTCTTGAGGATAGAAATTTAAAAATTTAAAAATCTCATTCCAATTTAAAAAAAAATCTACTAAAGATAACAAATTTAGCTAATTGATCGAATAAATTTTTTATATTATCAAGATATTCCTCTCGTTGAGAGAAATCGAAGAAGTATAAAAGTTTGATATAATGGAGAAAAAGTTCACTAAAAACGAAATACAATTATTGTTTTGCATTTTGCAATCGAAGAGTACTTCTCATGTTAAAAGAAAATTTCTATAGAATAACTATAAGACCGGTGATACTATATGTGACATAATATTAAGCCGCTAAGTAGCAATAAGTAACTAAAATGAGTATCATTGAGATGAGAATATTGAGGTGGGTATGCTTTAAAATTTAGAATGATAGAATTAGGAATACTAACATTCGTAACATGGTGGGTTTGCACCGATTGAGGATAAACTAAAAGAGAATATACTTAGGTGGTTTAGACATATATGCCATAGGCCTATTGATGCAGTAGTAAAAAGAAGTGATATAATTATTAGTAATGCTAGCACTAGAGGGGAGGAGTGGAACGAAATTAACATTAGATGCGGTAATAAAAAAAATATATGATTAGATTGAATCTCAGTGAACGTTTAACTGATCCTAATTGATTGCGACAAAAAACTTGATTTGATTTATTTAATATATGTCTTGATCTCTTCCTCTTTTTTTCATAATTATTTATTTTCTCTTTTATTTTATTTTTCATAAAATGTATTTTATAGTTCCTTTGGTGCACGCCATACCAAGCTCTTTGCAAGATGTCACTGATTTAAATTGCAGGAGTCAAAATTGACCAGCTATGCATAGACAAAGCCCTCTATATTATTTTGAGAGTGATGTTAGCCTATGGTTGCAGAGTTGGATACAATTATTTATTATGACTATCTATTTTAACCAAAAATTGGTGTAAACTCTTTCTTTAGTATCGTCACACTTTTTTTATTCCTAAATTATCCCTATTACATAACCACGGACCCATATTTTCTACTGCATAATTATATATCCCCAATTACAGTTTCTACGATCTTTGCAATTGTTGTTTTTATTGATAATAGTTGTTTTCTTAATAATACGGTGTTTGTTCAAAAAAGGGTTGTCAGTTCGAATTCTGAATTCTCAGATTATTCTATCTCGATCCAATTAAGTTAAACCGAAATACTGATATATATATATATATATGTTCAAATGTGCACACAAATATAATAATATGAATGGGCAATGCTGATTTTTGCATCTAACAATGTTGATATTATTGCTGATCGTGACCTACAACCGCAAAGAAAGAAAGGGATTCATAACATTAAAGATAGACGTACACTTGAAAATGCCAAAATTGACAATTTCGTGTTAACATGCACCAACCAATTCGGGACCATCCCACTCCTTAATCACCAAGAATTTACTCACCCCACCAAATACTGGCTGGTCTAATTAATCTTTGGCCCAAAACGCAAATTATTCGGTATCCGTCTCAAGAATTGATTAATCGAAGACCTCTGCTGACGGCTTATACTAGAGCAAACGATTGCATAAACTTTAAAGCTCTCATTCCATCAATATGAAACAAAAATTTTCAATGCTAATAAACAATTTCCTTCACCCACATAGCAGCCCGAACCTCAGCCATTTTGATGTAGGAAAGTTGTATGGGATGAAATTCACAATAAGAACAATCCCAAACGAGTGTATAAAAGAGAATTCCACGAGAGAAATCCTAAACCTACTAGAAAATAATAAAGAATAGAAAACTGTTTGTTCAGAATCACAAAATTAAGAAAATTTACCAAAAATTGAAAAATTCTAAAAGATTTGATTTAAACTCAAGTTTGGAAACTATGAAAAAAAAAGTCTTAAAAAAATCCTACGCGAATTAGAATCAAATCAGGAAGATATTGGCCGGTCAAATATTTTCAAAAACAAAAAATATTTTATTTTAAAGCTCTAAATGAGGGAATCTTTCCGAAATCTATTGTTAGTTCATTTCCCATCAAATATGGGCAGACCCGACTCAAAAATCCAACGTCCGAAAGCCCGCCAAATTACCGTTTTTCTACTCATCGGTCAAGTCCCTCCATGTACGCATATCCAATGGGCATTGTATCACATTTCAAAAACTTCACACCATTCAATCACAACTTGATTGAAAACAATCTTATTCCTAGCTAACCAGACATACCAAAGCACAACATAGAACAAAGACTCAAAAATTACCTTTTTAAGTTCTTTATATCCAAAACCAAGCCACCAAAACAACTTCTCTAAAATTCTGGGGAATACCCAAGATAAAACCCACCAGTCCATTTATGTCACTCCAAGTTTTGTTG
>BRYF01000013.1:5945000-5950000 GCA_030159135.1 Actinidia polygama
TATATATATATATATATATATATATATTGAGATGTGTGAAATGTATATTGGAAGTCTAATTTTTTTAAAATTATGTTTGTATTAATCATCGTTTAATAGACAATAGTTAGCTGGATCCATAGTAGTATGAATAAGGTGAATATGATCATGACCGAAGAATCATTTAAATGAAACAAATATTGTTGATTGCAAACCATGCTCTTTTCTTTAAATTTTTTTTTCCAAAAACGATATGTTTATTAAGTGAATGAGACGCAATTATAGTTGTTTATTCCGATGTAGCTCTTTGTCTTCTCTAAACGCAATGTATGGTGAATTAGAGAAATGATAAGTGAATATAATAAAATTGTCACATAGCGAAAAAAAAATATTTAGATCAAAATATGCATTTTTTTCCTTTTTCTCTTATTTTTTTTACTTCATTCACCCCTCCTCCCACCCCCCTCTTAGCCAACAGAATTACTAAAATACCCTTGTAAAGCCACAAAACAAAGCACCCCCACATGGTCCATTGAGAGTGTGGGTCAAGTCTCTCGTCTCCAACCAACCCAAGTTGGACCCATCCTTCTTGCCCCAATCCCAATATTGCAATTTCACAAACATAATTGGGCAAAAACTAATACACCTCAAAAAGAATCTCTCATGAGGGCCCCCACCATCCATCTGGTGGGCTGTGGTCCGTCCATCAAAACACGAATACGAGTCTATTGGATCTCAAAGTCCAATCCAATCCACTTTACTTTTTGTCTCTCTCTAAAAAAAAACTAAGCCTCAAAGGTCCAATAACTCTATTGGGTTCAGGCCCAATCCTCTCTCTCCCCCCCCCCCCCCCCTTCGAAACCCTAGATCTCCCCCAGTTAGAAGCGGAACAAAAACACCCCACACTTGTATCACTGCTGCCAACATGCCTAAAACCTACAAATCTGCATATGGCTCTTCCTCAAAATCACAGATTGTGCAAGTAAGAACCCTAATTTTTAGCCAAACCCCAATTTTCTTTGTTATGATGTGTTTCTGATTTGATTTATTTTGTGGGTTTTGTGTACTATGCATTGATCTGTGAGTTCCGTGCGAATTTGTGCGTTTTTTGTAGATTAATTACAGGGTTTGTACTGATTATTACGTAGTTGGGAACGTTATGTAGACTGACTGGGTTGTGTTTGAATTTGTAGTTTTATTTATTTTATTTTTTATTTTTTTGGGGCGGTGGTGGTGGTGGTGGTGGTGTTAGATTCAGATTTAGTATGGACTTGTCTCTGTTAGATCTGTTTAGGAGCTCAAATTGACCCTAGATTTTTGTTTTTCTTTTTTACCCCATGGTGGGGAAATACCCGTTTTGGCCCTTACTAGGCTCAGTGGGCTTTTATCGGTGGGCCCAGCCTATGAACTCAAAATTTTGGAAGAGGGGTCTTTTTATCCCCTCCCCTTAAGTTAGATAGATACAGGATGACAATTTTGCCCCCAATGGGTTTGCGGTTTTGGTCTGGGTATTATCCGATTTTCTGCCATGTAGGTGGGAATGGATGGTAGCATGTAGGTGGGAATGGATGGTAGGAAGGATAAAATACCCATTTGGATATGAGTCAGCTATGAATTGACTACCTCTGTTATATTTGGGTTATACTACGGTCATCGTAATATTTATCGCATTTGTTACCGTACAACCCAAAATGACGTCGTTTTGTTGCTAAAACACAAAAACAACGTTATTTTAATTTTTTAAACAAATGCGACTTTTAGTTGAACGACGTTTACGTGTTTTGTGTCTAAGCACCAAAACAACGTCGTTTTGGTGCTATACGGTAACAAATGCGGTAAACATTGCGGTAATTATAACATTACCCGTTACATTTACGATTTTATAGTCTCTTTTCCTATTTGATGCTTTTGAATTTTGAGTTTGCCCGAGTGTTTGATGTGTTGACATTGTCTTTTGAGGTTGAGCTGTGAATTTTTTCTTTATACAGTTCTTTGATGTGAGGTTATGCTATGGTGAATTGTTTATTTAAACTGTAATTATTTTTTTAAGGAATTGGTTATCGGGATTGGGTTATGCAGCCTTGAGTTATACCCGCTGCTGGGTATTGGGTACACGTATGAGGATGGTTGTGGGTTTGAGGTATCGGGTATGAAGGTTTCCCTAACCCGTACCAGACCCATTGTCATCTCTCTCTCTATATATATATAAAAAAAAATAGGATGCTTTTTTATATATTAAAAAAATGCATTGTGCAAATTAATTAGTCGTTGTAAAGAATTTTGGGATTGAAGTTCGATGAATTGTAAAATTGGTTAGTTGCTTCTCTGATGTCCATTGGCATTTTTTCTATTTAGAATTATAAAAAATTTAGCTATTTTGTCAAGGAAAAATAGTTTTTTTTGTCTATCGTGGACTTTTTCCTAAATTAGACGATTTTTTTTTATATATTTTCATACGCTTCTCGTTAAAAGAAACCGGTAAAATATAAAACTTGATCAAAAAACGTAAAAAAAAAATCACTAAAGACGAAAAAACTCGAACACCAAAACATCTAGGAAATTTAAAACAAAAAAAAACGATTTTTCTTCTTGTGTTGCAAATTGTCTACCTGGTGATCATGTTCGTAGTCACGCGGGAGAGCTTGGGAGAATAGTTTTGATTTTTTTAAGAATCATTTCCCAGCATTAACAAGCAGTGCTTATTAAAAAAAAGATCGGCCAATATATAAAATGGAGCTACGCAATCATCTGTATGTTTGGCACAGATTATAAGGAACAATTTTTTCCATTTTTTTTTGGTTAAAAAGAAATGATTGTTGGAAGTTCTATTTTAAAACTTTTTAACTTACGTTTTTAAATAAATATTCTAACCTAAGTTTGGCAAACACCCTCCCATGTCTGATACCACAAAGAGCTGAATTAGGCCTCTCCTTCAGTCCTTCTTACATGACACAATATTATATTAAACTATCCAAGGAATAGTCGGACCAAACTAAGGCTATGTTTGGAATCAAATTTTTTTTTTTCGGTTTTTTTTTTTAAATTTATAAGCAAAAAATTCAGTCAGGAATAGATTTTTTGTTTTTTTGTTTTTGCTTATTTTAGCTAAATTAAATGTAAATCTAGAAAAGCCCAAAAATCTTGTTTTTTTAGTAGTAAGTTTTAAAAAAGCTTGGCTTTTAAGCATTACCAAACGTAGCCTAATAGGAAATTTATTAAAGACAAAAAAAGACAGAAATCAATTCAGTTAAAAAAAAAATCAAAAAAATTGGGCATTAAGACCTTGTTTGGGAATAAAATGGATATGCTAAATCAAACAAAAATTTAGCATTTTTTTGACTCAGTAGAGCTCTGATTGGGCAAGTTTTTTTTTGTTATACAGTTATTTTAGTTTTCGAGTTTTTTTAATTTTTTTTTTTTTACGAGATAAATCTAAAAATCTAAAATTTATTTTTTTTTGAAAACAAATTGGTTCAGGATAAAAAGTATCAATAAAAGGTTATTTAATTAATTATTTAAATCAAATAAAGTCTAAATCATCGCCATAGTTGTGAGTCTAGAATAGGGCTTCATGTTTTCACCTAAGTGATCGATTGAGAATACACGAGAGGGAAAGGAGCGGAAGCACTAGGGTTTTTTACTTTCTCAACTCCCAGTGAAAAAAACGATTTGCAGTGAAGTCTCGATCGCTCGAAGATCGATTGGTAGTCCAGTCGTCTTCTCTCTCGAAGATCGATTTGCAGGTCTCGGTCGAAGATCCATTTAATACCTAGCTGTCTCTCTCCGTCATTTTGAGGTATCGTCTTCGATTCTATGTGTTTTTGTTTTAGTAAAATTCATGTGAGTTGGTTCTTTTAATTCTATTTTCATTTTCTGGGTTTTCTCGCATGTTATATTGTTTAAAGGCCCGTAAGCCCAAGTCCAGGCCGGTGGGCTGGGCCTGGGTCTCATCTTTTCGGACCATGAGCCGGCCCGATTCGACTCGTTGACCGGTCAAAATCCACCAGGATCGGCCAAGATGGACCTGGGCCGGCCCAAGCCCAGCCTATAACGACCCTGGCGACCAGTATTATTGGTGTTGACCAGTATCACCAATACTGACCAATACCGATCGGTATTTGAGTGGCATATGATGGTACCAAATTTCATGAATATTAGTAGGGTGCGTTGGTATTCAAAACTATAGCTAGGCTAACCTATGTTTCACAAATGATTTAGTTATGTAATAACTCATTCAAGTCTTATTGACAAGTTTGTACAGTCAAAATACAATAAAGAAAATACAAAAGAATTGACAGCATAGAAATGGAAACAATTTTGTATTCCTTCATACAGAACAATTAACAAAAATTGAATAAATAGGAAGTTAAAAAAAAATTGAAAAACGGAAAATATGAAAAAAGGAACAGGTGACATTCTCAAAAAATAAGTTGTCCAATGAAAACTTTGTCTCATCATCCTTCACCATGATGACCTAAGATAAAAGCAAGTCTCTAACTTCATTAAAAAAAAAAAAACTTTATTTTCTACCGTAATAAATTCATAGAATACGCCAAAAAATAAAGATAAGTTATTTTACCTTCCCTATTTTTCCTTCTTTTGAACCTGTGTTTTTTATATCAATTCTATGTATTGGACAAAACGAGCGACTCCAAAAATGTTATTGTATAGAAATCTTTTGGCAGGCCAGGGATCTCTAAGCGCCAAAACATTTGGTTCATCAAATGGTACACCCCTAAATTATTTCTATCTATTGCCACCAAGACTTCAGTACCGTTGTTCATCAGACACAACGGCGTCCACCCCCGAGTATTGAGAGATGATATACCAGAAATATTGAATGCATACCTCGTCCAAGACTTGGGATTGTCATTTTCATTCATAAACCACAAAGTAGAACCCTTGGGACCTGGATAATATGCACAAAACTTTTCATCTCGTACCCGAATTTCAATATAACAGTTTAAGGACCTTAACTCGGGTGCATCGAGCAATCCAAATTCCTCCTTTGCTAGGTCAAA
>BRYF01000013.1:5972500-5980000 GCA_030159135.1 Actinidia polygama
TGTGTTTTTTTCTCTCACGCCTTTCTGATTTGGCTTCATCTAAAGGTCGTTAACTTAATAGATCCCCGAAATATAGGAAACTACCAAATTGCCATTCATGTATTTAGAGCATCTCCAACCAGGATTCGGGGATCCTGCGGATCGGTTCCCTGCGGCGCGCGTGCGGAGAGCCCAAAACGACATCGTTTTGGGTGCGTTTTGCCCAAAACGACGTCGTTTTGGAACGTTTTACCCAAAACGACGTAGTTTTGGGCTCACTGCAACCCTGCAGTGAGCCCCTCCCCGTAATAACCCCGGTTCCCTCCACCCATACCCAGCTTAAAATGCTAGTCATTCACTTATCTTCAACAGTGCTATCTATTATCTTCATCTTCTTACTTAGATCTTCCCTATAGTTTTTGAGATTACTCTGTACTTCGTTACTTATCTGGCAATATGCACAGATTTCTTCTCCGTTAGTCAAACGTAAAAGAATTATGCGATATCAGCCAATTGTTATATGTCCATAAATAGAAGCATAACTTGTGACAAACACTTTAACACAGTTTTTAAGATAGAATAAAAGTAAAAGGTGCAATAAAAATAAAATAGACCATCAATTACAAAGAGATACAATTAGGCTCGACTTGGAATAAAACTAATATAAATAGATTTTGATTTCTACACTCTTTTTTTTTATTATTATACACTCTAAATTTTTTTTTATTAGGTAAAATTACAAAAGTACCATCAAAAGTCAATATAAAAGAGAATGACATTTTTATAATTTTACCTAATAGAGACAAATTTTAGAGTGTAGAATGTAATAAAAAGAGTATAAAAATCAAAACCCGTATAAATTTGTCCATAAATATTTTATCTAATTATTTGTTTTCCCACTAACAAAAGCGAATGTCTTTAGTATGGTTCCACATGTATTAATGATTTGCATTGTATCTAAAAAAAAAATTGAATCATTCCTGTGGGTCCGATTTCTAATTTACAAATCTGGTCAGATCCAAACCAAAATGATAGAGAAGCAAAGTCCGAGTACTATCAGGTCTGACAAGTGGTTTGTTATTACTCATACGATCCTACCTCGTGGGATCTCCATTCATATATGTTGGGTTACCACCACGGTTGACATCTAATATGGACATGAGTCCCATATCCCTCCATGTTTGAAACACATTTCTCTTTACAAAATTGATAGAATGCATGATTTTGAAAATAAATTATAAAAAAAATGAATTAATCTTAAATATGACTATCGATGTGTGATCAACTTAAATTTTATTTTTATGAATATTCTATTTGATAAACTCTACTAACAAACAATCTTGATTATACTATTAGTAGGGGTGCACACGGGTCAGATCGGGTATGTGATAGGCCCGGAACCGAATTGACCATCCACGGTTCTCCAATTTTTGACCCGGAATCAAACCGAGATCCGAGGAGAATCGAACCGAACTGCTCGGGTCCAGTTCGGTTCCTCGATTCTCGGATCGGTTCGGCTCGGGTCTTCGGTTCTTTCTAAAATTTATATAGCATAGATAATAATCAAGTGTGCGCGAGTGCATTGTATGTCTATACGATCGGTTTTAGACTGCGGGTCTCGGGTTGGGTCTCGATTTTCGATTTGATTCTCTGTTCTCGGGTCGGGTCGGCCCTCGGTAAAAAACTCACGGGACCGAGACCCGACCCAACCTGTACCGATCTTTATTTTTTAGACTCATGAACCGACCCAAAGCATGGTAGAACCGACCTAAACCGACTCAATAACGTCGAATCGGGTCTATTCTCGATTCGGACGGATATTTTGTGCACCTCTAATTATTAGACCTAGGGCTAAATTGTATGAACATCACCGTGGTATACCTTACTCTCATCCTAATATATATAAGGGAAAATGCTATGGGTACCCCAATATTGTACCCCAAATACACACCTGTGTGAGGTGGAGCATTTGAATTGGCTAACATGACTGGGTAGACCCCACACCCAGCCAATCCAAATGCTCCACCTCACCCAGGTGTACATTTGGGGTGCAACATTGGGGTACCCATAGCACTACTCATATCTAAAACACAGTACATTTATGCCATGTTTGGATAAAAAAAATTGGTGTTTTTTTTCTCCCTAAAATATGTCAATTTTTTTAGTATGTTTGGGTAAAATTATCTGGGTTGGATTTATGTGAATATATGGAAGTTTATTTTGGTGATTTTTTTGTCCCATTTTATATTTTTAAAACAAAAATTTTTAAAAATGATTTTTTTTCCTTACCCAAACGGGCCTTAAAGTTCTCTCTTTTATCTTATTTAACCTCCACTCACTCACGACAAACTTGAGCCATGTGCAGTTTTTAATCTAACCAAATAGAATTGTCTAATCCCATGTGATTAGTACGACACGTGGACGGCTAGCATGGAATCTTCACCTATATTTACGAGTTCGGATAATATGAAGTGCAAGTTTTATGGTGGTTTCCTTATGTATAAAAAAGATGTTATTTTGTACACTTTTATAACTAAAATAACGTCGTTTTAATTAATTATAAAATAACGTTATTTTATGGTCAAAATTAAAATGACATCGTTTTTATCCTAAAGTGTATAAAATAACGTAATTTTGTAAATTCTAAAAATACTCTATAAAACATGTACTTCAGATGACTAGAATCCCATATCTACATAGGTTAAGATAATAATTCAGAGAGACACGTCAGATTTCGTATCAATGTCTGCTACAATGGTCTCATGCTATTTCGTACCAATCATTCTTACTTACAAAACCGCATCTAAAATGTACAAAATAACATCATTTTGCACACTCAAAAAATACTATAATTCAGTTCAATGATTCCAATCCGATATTTAAGGAGTCTCGGATAATAATTCATAGGGACCCATTCAGATTTCGTATCAATGTCTGCTAAAATGGTCTGATGCGTCAGATTTCGTACCAATCATCCTTACTTTTGTTGACTTATCTGTCAAAGAATCCATGATCGATAAATTATTCAGTGCTCTTACACCAAATCGTACAGTTGCTTTAACTTTAAAATAATTAGTTTAAATAGTGATTTTTTTTATAGAAAAATGTTATGCTCACAACCAAGTTTTACCCCAAATGCACACCGTATGAGGTGTCGCATTTGGATTGGCTTGGTGTGGACTAAGAGGGCTGGGTGAACCCCACACCCAGCCAATCCAAATGCGACACCTCATGAGGTGTGCATTTGGAGTACAACTTGGTTGTACCCATAGCATTACCCTTTTTTATATATATCTGAATTATAACACATATGCACATATGTCATTCATTGAATTGTGTAGAGTAGTAGTTTAAAAGCATCCAATAATCTCTCATCGAGATCACGGGTTTTCTTTCATCTGTACGATTCCTACAATAAGTTGTCTAACTCGTGGGGCTCATTTGACTGAAAGATATGGGAGGAGGATAATTTTTAGAAGGGAGATAATTTTTTGAGGAGGATAACTTTTAACTTTGTTTTGATACTTTTTAGAATTGGTGGATAAGGGTGTGGAATAAGGAATAAAATATATAGATATTAAAAATATATATATACATATATAAATCTAATATAAAGATATTCATACATAATATATATATATATATATATATATATATATCCTTATCCCCACCCCTATCCTCCCTGGCTACCCATAAATTATTCGTCTCTTTCCGTCTGTTGGAAAAAAAGTTATCCGGGGGAAAAAATTATCTCCCTCTCATATCCTCCAGCCAAACGCCAAATAGGAGGAGAAAGAAAGGGAGAAAAATTATCCCACTCTCATATCCTCCAGCCAAACTGGCACTTGTCTTTTTGGATTTTTATTTATTTGGAGTAATTTTTTAGGTAGTTTAATATTCAATTTTTTTAAAGATTATTTTTAACTGTTTTGTTTTGAGTTGTTTTTTTTTTATTGATCTTTTTTAGATACTTAGTTTTTTGTTTTTATATTTTTCTTGTTCTTGACGAGAGCAGTTAAGTTTTGGGTCTTTAGTATATTTTTTTGAAAATTTAAAAGGAAATTATATTTTTAAATTTTTCAGGAAAACCGAAAAAATATAAATTTTTAATCGAATAATGAAAATTTAAATTATCTAAAATGGAGAATAAATTAGAAAGCATAATGATTTTGAAAAAAATTTACTAGTTTGGGATAAATTAGAGAAAAATATATTGGCTTTTTTAATTTGGGGGGGGGATTTCACTAAAAAATGATCGAATAATTAAAAAATATATTTAATTTAAATTTTTTTTTTTGACTATTAAATCATATCATATGTGGATCCACACCTTTAAGAACAAAGGAAATGCTAACGACAACCCTTTAGGCATTCATTTTGCTTGCTTCCATATGCGTCTTTTCATCCCTATGCAGTGAGATGTTAGCTTGTGAAAGTAAAAGTTCAACTGCAAACCAAATGACAATAATAGCCTTGTGTCGCTTGGTCTAATTTGGACCTATTCTTTTGACTTGCCTTTCAATTCTTTTATCCCATGCTATAAAATAGGAGTTTTTGAGTCCTAAAAAAATAATTATTAAATATAAAAATTTATTTTTATTTAAAAAAATAGTTAAATTTTGTCTTTAGTAGTTTTTTTTAAGATATGAGAAAAACTTTTATATTTTTATATTTATTGAGTCAAGATGAATTAAAAATATATAAAATTTTGATAAAAAGTCAAAAAAATTCACTATAAATCAAAAATCAAACGATTTTAATGATATCTTTACATTTTAATTCACTAAAAATATAAAATTTTTAATTCACTAAAAACGATTTTAATTCACTAAAAAAATTATTAAAATATATATTTTTTATATTTTTTAGGTTTTGGGGATGTTTTAGTTTTTTGATTTTTGAATTTTATTTTATTTTAATGAAATCAAAATTTTATATTTTTTTAATTCCTCTTGACAAGACTAGTATGAAAATATAAATTCTTTTATCAAATTTGAGAAAAAAAATACCAAAAACAAAATAAATAATTTTTACTCGATAAATTAGCTAATTTTTTGTCCTTAATGGATTTCTAAAAAAATGAACAATTTTTTTGTATGTTTTAGATTCTTTTTCTTATATATTACATTTTTAGATTCTTCCTTTCAAGAAAAATAAAAAAAGTGTAAAATTTTGATCAAATATATCTTCCACTATCTACGATTGAAACTCATTTGAGTGAATCCAACGGCTGAGATTGACTTGAGATTATTTTTCTCACTAGAACCATCACTACCTTCTTCTCAAAAGTGTGGGACTCACGTAGGGTGTGATCCAATGACCAAAACATCTCTAAAGTTTGACATGTATTTTACCATTAGATATTTTTTTAGTGGGACTCACAGAAAAAACAAACTAAAACACTTATTTTTTAACCCTAATTTATTTCAAACAAGCAATATTTTTTTAAAATTAGTTTACTTTCTAATTTGTTATTCATTTTATAACAATGTATCTCGTCGTATATGCAATGTATCTGATGTTTATATTTTATCTATTTTTAGATTAATATGCCTAAGAGGTGATATTTTTAATTTTGAGCGTAGTGCCCGTGGGTACGAACAATTACTAGTATATATATATATATATAAACTAGCTCAAATTGGTTCTTAATCAAAAAATAATATATTGATTATCAATTTTTAAAAATTGGGTTAGAGCATAAAATAATATTTAAAATATTCATTTAATAAAACAATCCTACTAATCACCGCTCATGGCAAGTGATTAATGTATATTTTTCATGATTAAGTATACACTTCTTCACATATTTTAGTACGTTTTTATAAATATTTATATATTTTTTCATACTTATAGACTTACTATTGTGCAGTAGTTAACACTTTCTTTAAAAAAATTGACTTTAATATGCTCTAACGTGACTACAAACTTATTTCGTTTTACTGTATTACATAACAAAAAGAAGTATAAGACAAAGGTTAAACTTGTCATTTTATAAAATGTAAGAGCTGGCAATGAAAAGTTTTGAGAATTGTGCTGAAAGGACACAGAAGAGCCAGGTGTAGACCTAAATTGATTAAGATGTTATATTTTATTTGGTATTAACGGACGCCCATTCGGCGTTGTCTAGCAGCACCCTAAGCCCCGTTTGACTGACGGATATGTTAGGGGGATAAGTTTTAGAGGGGGATAAGTTTTAATTTTGTTTGGATAAAATTTAGAATGGGTGAATAAGGGTGGGAATAAAGAAGAAAATACATATAGAGAAACAAAATATAAAATATCTAGATATGAAAAATATATATTTTGTTTCTATATATATATAAAAATAAAAATATACATTTTGTTTCTCTCTCTATATTTTTTTCCTTATCCTCCACCCCCTTATCCCCCCGGATAACTTTTAGTTAGGGTCTAAGTCACCCAAAAATTATCCGCATTTATCTACCTGCTGGTCTAAAAATTATCCGGGGAGAAAAAGTTATCCGTCAGCCAAACATCCGAGGAAAAAAAATTATCCCCCCTCCATATCCCTCAGCCAAACAAGATGTAAGAACAATTAACTTTTGCAAAAGGACAAAAACTACCGTGATCGATGAGTTTATCGATAGAATAAAAAACGATTTTATTTTTGTGCAAAATAATCAAAACGATGTCGTTTTGTTTTTTAATACATTCGGAGCTTTTAGTTTAACGATATCGTTTTAGTTATTTTGCACTAAAATGACGTCATTTTGGTTCTATCAATAAACTATTCGGTAAACTCATCCATCACTGTAATCTTTCTCTTTTGCAAAAGTAATCTTTTTGTGTGTTAGACTTGGGTGGTTGTGTGGACAATTCATGACAATTCTCAATAATTATTATTGTTCCACTACCTACTACTACCTTGGATGTGTTGTAAACTTGTAGTATTCATGAACTCACATTGTGCAATAAAAAACTAACATGTCTAAAAAATTAATAATTGTTCGTTGAGTGGTGATTAGAGCGCGTATAATTTTTTTAAAAAATAGAATGTTAACATATATTTCAATATATTTTTTGTATAATTTTTTATATATTCTAATATATTTTTTTGAGCATTGAATACCGCATAGTAAGCTGTAGTTAACATTTTTCCCAAATAAATATAAAAAAAGAGATAAAATTATTTTCCCAACCCAAAAACATTAGAATTCCAATTGCACGATAAATATTCATTTTGTTTATTAACCGCTGCCCATTGAATTGTGGTTAATAATTGGGTAATCTTTTTCGTAAAAATAACAAAAAGAGCATAAAATGATCAACTTATTTTTTTAAAAGATATTCTTATAGAATTTTTACACATTATTCTGAAAATTTAAACTACTTTGAGCATAAAATGATCAAATAAATTGTTGTCATTTCATTTTTTATATTGGTTTCTTTAAAGATTTTTAAGTTTGTATTGGCATTACTCTTTTTATTGTCAACAAAGCCCAAGAACATGGGCCCAATCACCTTGAGAGGCATTTTTATTTCTCATAAACATTACAT
>BRYF01000013.1:6022500-6025000 GCA_030159135.1 Actinidia polygama
AAATAAAGAAATGCATGCAAAGATTGAGCAATCATTTTAAGAAATGGAGCCCATTTACATAACTTTAATTGTAGAAACAACTTTAATTATTATTTAGCATACTTATTTTTGATTGTGTCAGTCAACATACCTCTTATATTTTAGGTTAAGTGTAATGTGCCCCTACTCGACCTTGATTCATGTTTGTTTCATTGAAAATATGTTTAAGATCGGTTTGTTATGTAAATAAACAAATTTTGTAGCTCGACAAATTAAGCTTGAACAAATCATTAGTCGACTCAATAATTATATACTAGATAAAAAATGAAGTTAATTAGAGCTCATCTCATGGTTGGCTCAATAAGAATTTGTTTGAAATTGACTTTATTAATAAACAAACTAAACTTGAATATTTTTTAAAACTCAATAAAAGCTGGAACATTTTTCAATGCTCGGCTTAACTTGGTTGATGTGCATCACTATCCTTCCGTTCATTTGCATTTCAATTAAGTGATACAAAAAGACTACGTGGCCTCGTGCGAAGAAACACCGAGAACCTTAATGTACAATATGTGGACAAAATGACTTCATTAACACTTAACCTGAAGTATACGAGTAATTTGAGAGTCGGACACCATTAAAAGTTAATGATGCAAAGTGAATTTAGGTAAAAACGTAGGGTTTTTAAGTGTGGTTTATCTTATTTTTTAGACCCCATTTCGCCTAGCTAAAAAAAATCAGTTTTTTCACTCTCGGCTAAAATATGAAAATTGGGATAAAAAAAATTCAATTTTTCTTATTTGGGATGGCAAAACCATCTAGTTTTTTAGCCATAAATTAGTAAAAAAATGGTAATGGTTGTTTGATTTACTAAAAAATTTAAGTCAAACAAAGCTGAAACTAGATTAAAAAATCATTCGTGCCAAACAAAAAAATCAATCTAAACGCGCCAAGAAATAACTGAATTGTTTTTATCCAAAACACAACTAAAAAATTTAGGTCAGCTGCTTATTTTGAGACGTGTTAAATTTGCTAAGCCTTTTATGCCATCAATTTCAGCTCCTAAAAATAATAATATTTTTTTTAAAAAAAACACTCTTTTAGTGTGAGGGTAAGACAGACAAGGACGTATTTATTGGGTTTTGTCGTGTGTGATGTCTCCACACTGCAACAGCTTCTTGGTTTTCGTAGTACTAGAATCCAATGGTTCAGATTCCCTCAGTGGAGTGAATGGTCCAGAGTGTTTCTCTTTCATTGAAGGAGATCTAAGTGGGTTATGATCCGGTGGTTCTGGCTTGTCCTAGTCAGATCAAGTACATCCACAGCCCACAAGATTCAACAATACAGGAAAACCTCCAAGTACAATAAATCTACAATCCCACACGGACCACAGTATTGAAATTTAGAAAGAAACAAAATACTATGCTGATTTGGGGGTACAAGTTGCACTAGTTGAAACTATATAAAAATAATAATAATGATGTGATCAAGATGCATGGATTTCGGATATAATGATCTGATTAAAACTGTTTAATTTGTGCGACTCATCGAGTAAATAATTTATGTAAAAAATCAGGTTCATCGGATAATAATAGTCACATAATCAGATCATATTTATGTTATAATTTATACTAAAAAATTATATGTGCTGTAGATTTTTCAAAATATATATGAAATGATCACGTTATTACAAATGTTCAATCAAATTACTTTTTTTTAATGAGCTACTCGACAGTCGAGATCGTTACAATTACGTAATTAGGCTAGAAGTGGAGTTCACAACAAGGTGTTGTGTCCTACCTCAAATCCCTATTGTTGACACAATCTACTTTTTAAAAATTTGTTAAGTGATTATTGACTTCTGCCTCATCTTTTATTTTGACCATTTAAGTTGGGCGATTTTAATCGCATATCATGAATGGAAGAAACCAAATATGACGTGATGATTTGTGTTCATAGAACATCTAATCGGGCACCAAATGTGGCAATGTGCAACGCGATTTGTTTGAGCGTTGGTGGAAATGGTTCGGTGACCAACAGCGGAGGGAGAGAGAGGGTATGCGAGCGAGGGTCGGTTGATGGCGTTTATTACAAGCTTCCGATGTGTATTGCAGGTTTCCGACCACGAAGTGTTCATATTTTGTCCTTAATTGTAATTTTTGTAAGAGGCAGGATTGTAATAAAAGTTTTTCTTTTTCTTTTTTTGAGATTTCGTTTGCATTTACAAGCTAAAGTGGGGTAATAAGTGGACCGGAGAGGACCGGCCCGTCAGTGCTCCTAGTCAGTAAGCCCTTTTACAAGCTCGCTACTAAGGCTACCCAGTTGGTCTGCCCATCATGTCAGGTTTCCTACTTGTTGAGTTGGGCCTTCGGGGCTCACGACAACAAACCAATAACAACATGTGTCTTTTAATATTATTTTTGGAAAATTAGAAAACATATATTGAGATGACCACAAGCGACATCTAGGCTGTGTTTTATATTATGAATTTGGTGAGAAAAAATAAAATAAAAAATATTGC
>BRYF01000013.1:6045000-6055000 GCA_030159135.1 Actinidia polygama
CCTCGGAAAAGCTATCCTTTACTTTTTATATAAAGGGAAATTAAACAAAACCTCTCAAGTTTTATGTACCTTAAAAAATGACCCTTCCTTTATATAAAGCTTAATTGTGCCCCCATTAAGGAGGGACACCCAACAAGGTTCAAGAGGATGAAAAGGTCCTAATAATTTTTTGTTAAGTGAGAGAGATCCTAAAATTACCAGAAGATCAGGTGGCTCAGCAACAGGAGCCTCTACTTTGGGTTCTGGCTCTGGTTCGGGTGGGGAAGGTGGGCGTGCCTCCTGCACCTCCAGAGTTTTTTTGTACTCTATGGCCAGGATTATCTTAGAAGCAACATTTTTGTCATCAATCACCTCTGTTGTCAAGAATTAGAGATGCTTGAAGCGATTTTACAATATTTATATAGACCTTTCTTGTCAGATTTCAAACAACTGAAAATGGGCAGAAGTGGCAACCACCCGTAGCATTCCTCCTTGAATGTGACCACACAGGATTCCTACCCACTGGGAACCTTGAACTAGATGTGGAGACCCTACCCCACGGGGTAAGCCATAGAGGGCAGAAACTGGGAGCATAACCGAAATTTTGACTCGTGCTGTTAGATTTTATCATCTTGCTTACTATAATTTTGTTATATTATTTTGGGTCTAATTTTCTTAGGCCTGAGATTTATGGCATTCATATGCTCCTATTTGATGGATAGGACACTCCTAGGATTTGTGATGTGAGTAATTTACTTAGATGATGATTTATTGTACTCGGTGATTGCACAGATTGGAAATTTCAAGTAGGAATTTCATTTTGCAAATGCTCAAACTCCTAAATACTTCAGAGTCCAATTTACACAACGAAATGAAAGCCCCCCAAAGAAAAGGAAAAGGAAAAGAAAAAGTCTCAACATCACAGGATGCCAAATTGTAACAATATATCTGGTGTCTTACCAGGCGCCTAAGGATTAGACAATGCCTTGATATTGGAGCACTGTGAGACCACAAGTGAAAACTTAAAGCTGTATTTGAATCCCGTATTTGGTAAGGGAAAAGAAAAAAGAAAAACAGGGAGATCTGGAACGTCCTATTTTTCCTGCTCCGTCTTGATAAATCTTTCTCCACGCCATATTTTTCCTTTTGTGTGATTTGAAATCTCTCACATCAAGAAGACCTCTCCAGAGAGTTGTTCTCTGTATGAATTTGAGAATGAGAGAGGTAAGAGAGAGACAGAGGTGGAAGAATTCTCAGGAAATATTCAGATTTTGAATTTGGGGAGGTTTGATTTGCAGAGCTCGTGGAATGGAAATCTGGAACGTCGTCAGTCTCTTCGGTCTTTTCCAAACGACGTCGTTTTGAACCAAATTCTGGGTTCCTCAATTCTAGGTAGATCTGGACCGTTCATTTGGGCTTCTGATGACGTGTCGCGATTTGATTAACTGGACTGCAAAATGCTGTTGTGCCCTAAACTTCAAAGAATCCAACTCATTTTCTAAATGAGACTACTATAAGGTGTTTTTTTATTTATTTTAACCAATTTGGAGTTTAAGTGGATAAATTTAAATGTACTCGTCAAAAAAGGAGTTTGAGCGAGGGGATGTCTTGAGGAAAGGGGAAAGGGTTTTGTGGTGGGGGACGGGTGTTTGAAAAAGGGCTTAGCCTGGGTGCGAAAGGGTGGCGGTGGAATAGGCCTGGGTGGGGACAGTGGAGCTAGAGTGGTAGTCAGCAGCGAGTAGGGGAGGGGTGGGTAGATGAATGCAAAGAGAAATTTTAATTTTGAATTGATGGCTATTTATAGAACCAATTTAGCAAAATCAGCATGGTCATTTCTTATTCACTTTTTATTGATTTTTTTTTTGTGAATATGAATTATTTTCTGATTTTTTTGGTAAAGAATGGGTTCTTTTTCAAAAAAAATATACTAGAAAACAAATTTTCAACTTCAATAAACCAGACAAGTTTTCTAAAAAGTACTCCTGTGCAAAACTTATTCTAAAGGCGCAAAGGGCAAATTTACTTTGCCCTCCTATGTTTTGGGTTTGGTTATTAGGACATAATTCCTTGATTTCAGTGGATTAATTCGTACCACTTAATCTGTTAGTAGAGAAATAAAAAAGTCTATTTTATTCTCATATATATAAGTCAATATTTCATATGGGAGTGTATTCTCACTTGACCAATACCACGGGAGTTCAAAATGTATCTTTACTACCTCCATTTGAAAAACACATCAACATTTTCTAATAGTGTTGCGCGTATCACTCAGCCTATTAACTTCGACGAAAACTATAACAATGCAAATATACGCTAGATCATTGCTATGGGTGTAAACTGGCCTGCCCGAAGCTCGGAGCCTCGGACTGCTTGACAGGAGCCCTAACAAATCCACCCAAATAAGTCTCAGCCTTTCTCGGTAAGAGCCCGAACCAGTACAAGCCAACCCAGCTCAATGTATATCGGGCAAACCTAAAGCCTGGCCCAAAATGCCACTCAAAGCCATCTTGATTGAGTCCCACCCGCTCGAAGCCTGCCCAAGCGTAAAAAAAAATAGCAAAGAGAAAAATAGTAACACTCAACACTCAATGTGTTGAAGTAAAAAACAAAAATAAATTTTATTGCAACTCTCGGGGTACGCTTTGCCCAGTTACGAGGCCCGCCCAAAGACTGCACCCGAACCCAAGGCCCAAACATCCCAAGGGCATATTCTAATTGACATTTTCAAACTAGGCCCGCCAGGCTTAGGCCTGACCCCAACGGACTTGGGCCAAAAACATTTGAGCCCAAGAATTTTGGGCCCAGGCAAGGCCGAGATAAGGCGGGATTCCCAATAGAGAAGGCTCCAGCTTAACTACCAACCTACAATGGCAGGAACAAGTATGAGGTATTAAATTACAAGTGTGGATACATATATCATTTCAACCATCACCATAAATCAACAATTCCAATTTATTTCAGCCCATTGTAGTCCCATATCACACATTCCATTTGTGAATGACTAAAGAAAATTCTATAGGAAGAATTAAGACCAAATTCTTCACTTGACAACAATCCAAAGACGGTCAAATTTGGCTATAGCTGATGAGAAAGCAGAGGTTTGAACATATGTAGTAGGTAATACGTAAACATCACGCATGAAAATTAGAAGTACGTATTTAAAAGCAGAAGTTGAAAGCATCAAAATAAACGATTCCAAATTTTTTTTTTTTCCTAACTCTTTAAAGTTGTTTTGGCCCAAAAACAGAAGATGTGACAAACACTGTCAAAACTTTCAAGGCCGAAAAAAACAAAAACTCTTACTAATATGCAACAACAAACATGTTCATGCTTCTATTGTGGACATCACCACCAGCAGAAGATGCAAGCTTTCCACATAATAATCCCAATGCAAAATACAAGAAATTACAAGTAAACAACAAGACAATCAGACCATAGCAATCATTTAGGCAGTTTGGGATTAGGGATTTGGCAAGGGGAAAGTAAAAGACGGAAAAAAGTTAAGATCTAGCAAATGGTTAGATCCTCTAATTTTTCATTTTCCATTTCCATTTTCATTTCATTTTCCTTTGTCAAATTCTTAATCCAAATATAACCTTAATCTTTTACTGTAGAAATAAAAGAAAGTCCACACGCACACACACAAACAGCTTAGCCTCCATTTTCACTTCATGCTGCCAGAAGAAAATTGTTTCCCACTCGTTCTAGTTCAGTTCTGCATAATCTCTGCTAGTCTTCCTTCATTACACCAAAGCTCACTCCTTCAGCCGCTTTTCCGCCTCTGTCATTTTCTCTACACAACACTTATTTATACACCATATAATTTCCAGAATCTTTTCAGCAATCACATAAGACGGTACTAGAAAAACCATTAACTGTGTAGATAAACTTTTTATTGATAATTTTCAGCTATCAAATCTCAAGTTTTCTCCTGTTGGACTTTTATAGAACATAAAATCTACAGGTAATTCAGTAAAATACATGAGACAGATATGTACTTATAAAAGGACAAGAAAAGCTCTTAGCCATGTATGAGATCTATCTTAGTGATTTATGAGCTCTATCTTCTTTTGTCGGATGACCTAAAACGTATTGAATGAGAGTGTTAAGAGTACAAGTCCCACATCGCTTGGGTATTGAATAAGTTATGACTTTATAGAATGCTGGAACCTCTCCATTTATTGGCTCAAGATTTTAGGTTGGATATTAAGTTTCACAACACCAAACACCCATATTAGGCAATAAAACGATCATAACTGTCATTTTCCTTTCCTTTGATGTCAATCAAACACAAAGCTAAGCAAACAAGACCATAATCTTTAACATTCACTGAGACACTCTCTCAATGCAACTTCTTGGCCTTGCACATCAGATAAGAGAGCAGGAGACGTAAAATACTAATACCTGAAACTAAAACAAGTGCTCTTGGAAGAACTCCTCCACACACACACACACCGGCAAAAAAAAAAAACTTCTGACGAGAGTGCATTTTGGGGAAACATCCTATACGTGTTAGATGTCAACAACCACCATTACTACAGCTAAATGACGGGCTTGTGTGCTCTATTCTACATTACTTGACAATTTGGCAGAACCAGGCAGGATAAGTTCATTTTCCATGGAATATAGTTGATGCAAGTACATATGCCTTAACGCCATGCACAGATGGGCCAAAACCAGTCATAGCCCTAATTCCAGAAAGCTTTCTCCTCCCACAACTGTATCCCATTGCAATTGCTTCTCTTGTACGTTCAAACATTTAAGTTGTGTTTTCGAAAGGGATTTATAAAGGTAAAGGAAAATGGTACAATTTTATCTCATTATTTTCTTATATTTAGTTTTACCTTTTACTTTACAACCATAAATCCCTTCGCAATTTCATAATCCAAAAACAGCCTTAAACCTGTTAATATGGATTATAACATGATTTTACAATGCAAGATAAAGACTAAATATACTCAAGCAACCTTAGTCCGAAGCGAAAATATAAATATATACGTTGTCACTTTCAAAGACCAGTAGTAATGGCTGGGCTGCATTCTGATCATCAATTTCTAAACGAATTTAGCAAGAGAAAAAAAATACAGGGAAACCAAAGATTGGGCTTAGCCTTTTCAAGAGAAAAAAACAAGTTCTCAAGTTAACAACATTTAATTGAAATTTTGGAGCTTAAAAAATTAAAGCAGTGT
The DNA here is from genome assembly GCA_030159135.1 of Actinidia polygama. Lineage (NCBI taxonomy): Eukaryota > Viridiplantae > Streptophyta > Magnoliopsida > Ericales > Actinidiaceae > Actinidia > Actinidia polygama. The sequence goes on from BRYF01000013.1 coordinate 6,050,169, forward strand.
TTCATTAAAACTCATGTACAAGTAAAATCAAGTATGGAAGAATTTCAAATAACTACGGTCACCTCTATTATGAATCCATCTGTTTAAAGCTCTCAAATCCACTCTTCAAATGTAAACTTCAAATAAGAACTTGAATTATAGGTCATTCTTACTGTTTAAGTGATGCCAAGTCTGTTCATTCCAAATCCAAAAGCGTAGAAGATTCTGGCAATTGGATTACCTGAAGAGATTCTGGAAAGTTAGGAATTGGAAGAAAGCTACATTCAGAAGGCATGAAGCTGAACTCAGGCATCCAGTACTTGCAATAAGTATTCCCACATTCCTATCACAAGTCCACTAACCCTCGTTATACTGAAACTCAAGGCATACAAGGCTACAACTGCAGCACAACGTAAAAAGGTCCGTCATATATGAACCTTGATCATCAAGGAAAGCACTTCCTACCAATAACTAAAGCAAGAGTAATCTACACTAACCGATAACATCAGGAAGAAATATGCACAATAGGATTTATATTTATCAAACAATTCGTTGGACAATTTTCTATTTATCCCCTTCTTGTTCGGGAAGTGTGCATAACCACCTAGACAATAAAAGACACGACAAGAACACAATTCCATAACTCCATGTGGTGTCTCAACTTAAGTGCACTATGATGTCTAACTTAACCAAAAAACGTAACTTATTCTGCTGAGAATCGATACTCTTATTGGCCAAAGAATAACATTTATTCAACTACCAGTTAGAGAAGGCAGGCAGGCTTTAAGCCATATATAGTTGACAAGTTATTGTCCCTGCTGCTACTGCAGGAGCGGAATTCATGAGTAGTAAACACATGGGCGTATCCACACTAGGGTAAGTGGGGTCAATTGACTCCATTGGGAAAAAAAAATTACACTATTATCCCTAATAAAATTTATCATAAATATAATTTTGACCCCACAAAAAATTAGTAATTTGCCCTAAATTCTATAAATTCTACAATTTTGACCCCTTGAACATAAGTTATGGCAATCTTGACCTTGTTAAACCTAAATTCTGGCAATTTTTATCCCACAAAAAAATAGTAATTTGCCTTAAATTCTACAATTTTGACCCCGTTAAACATAAGTTCTGGTCATTTTGACCCCGCTGGACATAAGTTTTGACAATTTTGACACCGCTGAACCTTGGTTCTGGCTCCGCCCCTAAGTAAACAAATCCAGAGACGAACCGATTTTCAAAGCGAGGTGGATTCTACCTTCCAATTAGAGATGCAGCAGAAAGACTTTTCCCATAAACCATACATACATTTTACATTCTTCATGTAAAGGTGAAAAAGCAGTAGTAAAAAAATCAACCATTACTCTGTAATATGGGTTGTTGGTTGTTGGGTCAGAATTCGCGTGATGGTTCAAGTGTGGTTTCAAATATTTTTCTCATCCCTTTGAGGACAAATTTGTCCCACATGGCTGATTTAGTGGTGGAGTCTTTATTGGTAATTGACACTCATCACATTAGTTTCAATTCACATGTTACCATTTATAATTACATGGAATTGCAAACAAATCACCATTGTCTCTCTCCGCCACCACCATAAAGTCTGCTACCCACTCCCTCCTCCCAGCCTACCACCACCACCCCTACACCTCGCCTCCCTACTGCTCCACATCCAGCCCCTTCCCAATCCCCGTTCCACATATGGCGACGTCCAGTCCTTTCCCCTCAAGGTGCTAAGACACATCACATGTATACATGTGTACATACAAATTACATATACATATCTATACATCATATACCCTTACTATTTGCCATCTCAATCCCTCACGGGCCACCACAATTGCATTAGATAGGCACACAATAACCTTTGTAAATACGTCCCCACCACCATACTTACATCTCCACACACACACAAAAATAGAGGCAAATCTGTCTCTTTTCCTTTCTCATTCTCATATTTTTTTTACGAAGATTTCCTAACGATTGCAAAAAGCCATCAAGTGGGCTGTTAGAATTACTGCAAAAGAAGAAGAAGAAGAAGAGTATAATCAGAATTAGAGTCTAATACAGCAGCTCTACCACTCTCTTCATCCCAAATCACAAGTGGGTCAATTGAAATTTTCCCCAATACAAACGAAGGTAATTCTTTCAATCACTCAAACCTTTAGTTTTGGCACCAGGAAGAAACAAATGGGATGCATCGAACAGTTGTGAAGCGAAAAGGATATCCATCAGTAATTTGTTATGGCAAATGGACTGTCATTTAATGGCAGTGACATTAAAATTCAAACACCACATAAATGAATGACAGAAAACATCAACATTAAAGTTAAAATAAAAAAATTGAGAATAGGACAGACCTGAAAATCACGACTTGAAACCTGACCAAACCTTTGCCTCTCCACATTGACATTGCCTGATCATAAGAAAAACATGCCATCTAATTTGATGTGTGCCAAAAAAGGATGACCCAAAGAGATGGAAAATATGGGTGTACTTCAAAACAAGAGTTTTCCCCATTTGCTTTTGTCCCACATTGGATAGTTACTTCAATTGCTCCATTAATTAGCCGTTACCTCAATTGATAGGGCTGTAATTGATGTTGTTGACCCCTAATTAGCTCCCGTGATCTCTCCCTTTTAAATAACTATAAATTGAGCTCTGCTCTTCAGTTCTAACATACAGGAAAAACTTTCTCTTTCTTCCTTCCTCTCTATTCTATGTTTTGCTTCCCAAGTAATCCTCCTCACTGTGAGTGCACACTTGAGGCGGGTAGACTGTGAATCCTGGAAAGTAAATTGCCACAGTCCTGTTGCACCGAGTTATCAACTCCGAGGGGCTCCAAACTACTCTTAAGGACAATATACTTTGTTCACGATTGCAATCAGTGATATCTTCTCCTTAAATTATTTCTGTTTGGCAGTATTATTTCCAACAGTTTAAAGCTTATGCAATTTTTTTGGCAAGCAAGCTTGTCTGTAAACAAACCTGAACTGACAAGGAGTTACTAGAGGAACATCATAGCTTAGGGAGGGAACAAGGCTACACTGAGAAGGAATTGAACTTAGAATCAGGTTTTTTATCTTCTTACTGTCCACAGACAAAACTTACAATGACCTACTAACCCTTACAGAGATTGATATCAGAGACCTATCTCCAAATGCAGGACACTGTAAAGTGGTCTTTGCAACACCTACGTGGTCAACATTGATGATCACACTAATTGAATTTTTTTCCCCTTTAGATACTGACATGTATTAGGCATTCATTTTCCTAATATTTGTCAATGAGCCTCTCATTTACAAGCATGCTAGCCTACTTTCTTGGCTGAACAAACTCAATCATGAAAGCAAAGATTTAGTATATTTTCAGTTGCAACAGTCTAGGAAGCACATACACCTCTAAAAAACTGGAGTATCAGTGTCCGACACACTCAGATACATTCCGAACACGTGAAAATACATGTCCAATATTTGTTTTTTTGTTTTTTGTTTGGACACGTTGGGGACACACGCAAGGGTGATGATGCAATTTTTTAAATTTCAAGCGGGTCAAAGTGAAAAAGTAATAAAATATTGGGTTAATATAGTAATTTTGGCTTAAAATCAAACTTAATCACGCATGATTTAAAAAAACAAAATCGGCTATGAATCACTAAAATATGAATATATATATATATATATATATATATATATCGTGTCGTGTCTATGTCGTGTCTATGAAAAAATGCGTATCCATGTGTCTATGTCGTGTCGTGTCCCGTATCCTTGCTTTTTAGGACTAGCAGTGTCCAAATTTGATGGACTTAGTCCATGCAGCCAACAATTGTAGACAATATCAATAAAATCAATTGTAAAAGTGCAAAATGTTGAAACAAAAGTGAACTAACTTTATGCATTTTAATTAGTCGCACCTTCAGTTTTGGATAACATACCAAGCAATTTGATGCGCAACAAAAGTTCTGCCTGAATTAGTTCTGATTGACAAAGCTACAAGAATATCCATGGCCATAGCTAATGCCCAAGGACCGTCACAGGACAGGGTTGCTAGCCCCATACTGGAGTTGGTAGACGGTGAAAGACATCCTCTAGCATACATTTGATGATATTATTTGGAGTTTCAGTGAAGGATCCAACTATATGCAGGGTACTAGTTGGACCAAAATTGAATTCAAATTGTCTGGGAAATCACTTCTTTAACTTTGCCCCAATAACACAGTTTTACCTGGGTCAAGGAGTACCATGCATCCCGAATGAAACCAACAATTAATAATCTCCAAAGTGTATCAACAAACACAAGACAAAAACCAAATATTTCATAATTTTCCAAATTTGAATGAAGAATGGCAATCCTTTCCCAATGATGAAGTGTTATCAAGATTTATTTAGAACCTTAACATAAGACGCTTTATAGTTCACAAAGTACAATATATCAGATCCCATTGAAGTAATATGAATCATATACACATGTATGGAAGTTGAAAATAAGATTCTAGATCTCATTGAAGACACTAAAAATGCACTTGCAGTGGCTCACAACCCAACATTAAGAAGAAGAATGCAATTTAAAATTAGAAATAGAGGCAATTAGTTGATACTACTTGTTAGCTTCTTGTTAAACCTATTTCCTACATCTTAAGCTTTCGGTGCAGCTGGTAATTTAACATGCTCAAGAACTCTGGTTTAAACGGGTCGCGAGTTCAACACTTACTATTAGTGTTTGCCCATCCAATATCCTTGATTGGGTGTACTCTATTCTATGTGTATCTTTACACCAGAACACGTGTTTAGTTCAGTCTCAACATGAAAGATGGGTTCACACATGAAGGGGAGTGATAGGTTGATATCCATTGT
>BRYF01000013.1:6120000-6122500 GCA_030159135.1 Actinidia polygama
ATCCAATAAAGACAATGTCTATTGCAATTTTTTTCTCAGCCTTGATGGCGGGGAAGGTGAGGAAGTGGTGGTGGAGGGTGGAAGGAGCAACGATGGTGAGGTGGTGGGAGGAAGCTCCTTGAGCAGTACCCCACTGTCCAATGGCTGAAAATAACAATTGTGATCCCATGGGAGGGCTAATCATATGCTGCAATCTTACAAATTAATTTTGTGGAATGATGAGGTGGCAGTAAATCAAGGGTAGGATAGGAAAGGAGGACACAAAAGGGGGAAATGGGATTCGAAGCCATAAATGAGTGTGGCACACATAATTATACTTATTTATTTTAATATAAATTGATATTGATCGAGATTATTGGTCTATATCCGACTAACGTGATTTTTTACAGTATTAAATTTTTTAATGAAATCTAACGGTTTGAATCATCGAAATAAACTCAAAACGATATCTAAAATGCTTGGACCTTGTCCGAAGACAAAAACCACTCTCATCCACTCACAAGAGTAATAGAATTGCCTATAATATCTTCAATTGAAAATGCCTCTCTTGTGTGGATTTTATGGAGTTAATGGTTGCTAAATTGGCTTCTTTATATCCCAAAATCTTGACCATATGCTACATTTCTTAGGACAAACTTTTTTGGATAGGGCTAGTGAGCTTATGGGTTACACAATGTGGTCCATGGAAAGCATAGAATCCCATCAACACACACAAGTTGACTACCATCCTTGAAGAAAAAAAAAAAAAAAAAAGGAAAAAATCATCCGATATAATTTTTGGGTGCAAGTTTTCGTTCATTTTTAAATTTTAAAAATGGGACCAGATATTTATGCGATACTTGTGGTTATCAAATAGGCTCTTACTTATACGCTAATAAAAAAAAATAAGGCTCTCGGCTTTTGGTTTTCGAGTTTTTCGTATTTAATAAACTTTTTTTTCTATTTGATCAAAAAGTTGTATTTCTCTGGTTTGTCCTGACGAGAATAATCTGAAAAATTTTAAAAGACAAAAAAATAAATAATTTATCAAATAATTTTTTTTTGTTTTGTTTTCAAGGAACTTTTTCTCAAATTAAAAGAAATTTTTATATTCTCATATTCTTCGTATAAAATTTTGATCAAACGATTTAGAAATTTCAATAAAAATAAAAAACTTCAAAACCCAAAAAGCTCTTAATCTATATATATATATTAAAAAATAATAAAAATACTAGGTTAAACGGGCCTAAATCAACTCATCCTAGTTGGGCCGAGGCCCAAACAAGTTGGGATGGGCAGTAGATTCATAGGCGCACATTAAATTACCCCGACATCTACCCAAAATTAGTAGGGTTGATAGTGCACCCATAGGCCCACATTGGAAACCTCGGCCCAGCCCATAATACTACCAACAGTCACAACCCCAACGGGTCGTGGGACACGACTCATATGGTCTTAGGTTTAGGCTGTGTTTGGATTATGAATTTATTAGAAAAGTTTTGAAATAAAATAAAATAAAAAATGAGGGCTGAATAATCAAAGAAAGAAAAATATTTTTTTCATTTTGATATCTTCTAATTTTTTTTTTTGGGTAATTTTTTTTTACAAATCCGTAGTGCCATCATCGGCCTAGTTTTTTTTAGTATTTATTAATTATTTTGGTTTTCAAGTTTTTTTTAGTGATTTTTTTTACCGTTTAATTAAGATTTTATAATTTTTTGATTCATCTTTACTAGAAGAATTTGAATATGTAAAACTTTTATTCAGATTTGAAGATAAAAAAATCTACTAATGACAAAAAAAAAAGAAGTTAATTTTTCGAGTAAAAATGATTATTTTATCTTTAGCGATTTTTTTCTTCACATTAGATATATTTTTAGAGAATCGAAAAGTACAATAGTTTCAATCAACCGTTTAAAAAAATTACTGGAGTCGAAAAAACTCAAAACGACTATAAAAGTTCAAAGAAAATCTAGTGATTTTTTTAAAATTAGATAAAAAAAATTACAGTTTGAAAATTTTTATGATTAAAAAAACTTAAAAATATAACTTTTTATCAAACAGTTAAATAAAATTAATAATAATAAAAAACTCATAAACCAAATAGTTAAAAAAATATTTAAAAAATGGTTATCCCAAACTGGGCCTTACAAGCAAAAAGTTATTCAACATAAAATAAATATTAAACCAAATAAAATCACTTAAAATGTTAATTGTATTGAGATTAACCAATAGGGTAGCGATAATGCCACGATACGGTTCGTCAGTGCCACGACAATTATAGGTAAAATAACAGTTTGCACCCCTCATTTATAATAGATTTAGACTTCTCACCAATCTCATTAACCCAGTTATCTAAGTATGACTATGATTTACTCTCTTCCCACCCCACCCCCCTTTATTTTTCCTACCTTTTCGCCTCTCTCTCTTAGAACATATTATCAAATAATTTCAAACTGCAATATTATATTTATCTACTTATCACTTTTACCTAATTATCATTTAATTATGTATAATCATA
>BRYF01000013.1:6300000-6305000 GCA_030159135.1 Actinidia polygama
TATTTTTCCGGCAGATTTTCGCCGGCGATGAGCAGTTCTTGCAGAGGCTTGCATAGTAACTCTGTTTTGGCTGAAGAGGACATGTGGAGAGAGAGAGAGAGAGAGAGAAACCAGGAGAGGATTGGAACAAATTTTTTTAGGTGGAAGTGGAAACTTCACAAGGAAAGTTTAGGTGGCTTGGTTCATAAAAAAATGAATTTCAGGTGCAGTTTGGACTTTGGACTAGATTTTTATAAATTTATATAGTTATTTTTATTTTTAGGTTTTCAGTGAATATTTTCAAAATAATATATTTTTGCTGTTCCAACTACCAAATTAGCTAATGTATTGAGTAAAAATGTAACGATCTGGCCTGAGCCGTTAATGAATTACGATCGTATATTCATATTTGTCTCATTTTATATATAATTAAAGTCTCTAAATGTTTATACAAAATGATTAAAATATAAAAGCTTCAAGTCTTTCACTCGACCCATCTAGTACTATCCGGACTCTCTCGTTAACCTGAAAAATCATTTTAAATATGAAAGTATACAATATGACAAGAATATGTTCAACGAATTAATAATGTCTCAACAATAAATTTAGGAGATCTCATTGAATCAATATTACATCAAAGACCTCATACCCGGTCTTTCCTGGTACGTGATTGGTAGCTGGCTTTGCCCACCTCACCTAGTCTTTCTGACTTTATCCGGTATCAGGGTTATTTGCAGGTTCACCTAGTCCGTACCATTCAATACCATGACACTTTAACCAATACACATCATGATTTTAATAAAATATCACTAATTTCAATAGATAGCACACATGCTGAAAGGAGTACAAAATCAGATATTTTAATAAATAACTCCGGAGTTTTAGAAAATATATTGTATACCTCATGCTTAACTCAAATTGAAATCAACACCCTTAGATATGAAGATCTGTCTCTCATGATCATCATATTAAAATTTTACATCAATTCGACATCATCTCACCGTTGATTTACACCCATATCTTTCATAATCAAATACTAACCACACTAGATTATTTCCCTTTTTATCTCCCATTTCTTTCTTTCTTTCTTTGTCTCTCGGTGTCCGTGTGTCTCTCCCTCCCTTTTATTTTTTTTTCTTTTCTCACGTTAAATATATATATATATATATATATATATATATATATATATATATAAACACAAAAGCCCTCGTGTAGCCCATTATATACCAGATGTGGCCATGTGGTAGATTTTTGCTTCACACTTCTCAAGCAAGAATACGTGTGTCATGTGACTAGCTAAGTTGATTTGTAAAATTATACTTTAGCCCCTGCAATTTGTAAATAATTTTATTATTTAAATATCTTCTTTAATTTATCTCAAATGCTATTAATATTTCAATTTAACCTCAATAATTTCTATTTTTGCAATAAAATAAAGATAATTAAGGGTCGGGATGTTATAAAAAATAAATTTTTTTCTTAAGTAAACTTTTTTTCCAATTAGATAAAAATCGTTAAGAAGAACCAGAAAAATACAAAATTTTGATAAAATAGTAAAAAAATTGATTAAAGGCGAAAAAACTCAAACACCAAAACAACTAAAAAAAATACAAAATAAACTAGGATTAATCTCACTATGCACTCTTGCATTTTGACCCAATTGTCACTTTGCACCCTTCACTTTCAATGTTAGCAGTTCACACATTTACTTTAAGTCAACTATCAATGTCACATATCGGTCCATATGGCGTCATAAAGACTAACGGAAAACTTTGCACATGCCTATCTTTTAGGAAGCTTATTTTTAAATGCAAAATCATGCACGTTTCATTATGAAATAAAATATACCGTCTAAACAAATGTATCTTGACATGATAGTTTATAAAACTCAATTATTCTAATATTTGCCACAGATCGCTATTACAACGACATCTAAAAGATAAATAGTTTCGATCGTCAAATTATATACGCATTCGGCAAATAAATAAGCAATTTTATGGTTGAGATCATTAACTTTAACAAATCTAAATTCTAAAAGTGTAAGAGTGAATATTCTTTCTATTCCCAATTCAAATGGAATTGGACGGAGGGTATTGACAGTTGACTAAAAATGTGAGGGTTAAACTGCTAAAATTGAAAGTAAAGTGTGTAAAGTGACAATTCAACCAAAGTGCAGGGGTTCAAAGTGAGATTAACCCAATAAACTAACCCCGAAAACGAATTTCCAAAGTTCACTCAATCGGGTCAATTTGAATGAAATCATGGGTCATATTTTTGTGGCTTTTAATAGAGTTTGAAAATATGATTTTGGAATTTTGTTGAAAGGAAGGACACCAATGTCAACCGTGTTAATCATCAAAGTCTAAAATAATTATTTTTGCGAGACAGTAGATTTCACCGTATAGTTTGGCCGTGTCCAGTTTAACCAAACCACGTGGTAAAATCTTACTGTGCAAGATTTCGTTGACCATTCGACCAAGTATTATAAGAAAAGCTTATTCTAGGCACAACTTGCATTATTAACACACTCAACTCTCGACCATTATCAAGTCTAACTGCTGCTTACAATAAATTATTCATCACCATCATTAGTACTGGGAATCAATTTTTTACTGTAGTAATCGCTCTCTCTCCCTTTGAAAACATTCAGTAGCATACGGAACTAGGGTTTTATTTTTGGAGGTCAAAATATAGAAGTTGCACTAACTAGGGGGCTATATTATATTTCTGTAATAGATATAAAATGGGTAGGTAATATACTAGGGGTTATGGCAGAAGTAGGAGGGGCCAAGGCTCCCCATTGTCGATGCTTAGGTCCGTCACTAGCATAGTTCTTCACATTTTGGTAAAGTCTCGGCCTCTTCTCATCGATCAATGCATCCGCTAGCCCGATCTCTATCTCTCGGGTTCTGCCTCGTTCTGATATCCTCAACTTTTTGGGATTTGTCATCGCCCGGTGTATCGGGCTCTTGATTATTCCATTAGTCATCATCTGCATTCATTGACAGAAAACTAATTAGTGAATTTAGATTTAGAAATCTTTCTCAAAGACACAGTATATACAGTAGAATGTGCCTTTAAAGCTTAGATTAGTTCATAGCATACAAATTCGCGAATTCTCTGAGAACAGTTCACGAATTCTGATAATATAGGGCTGAATTTGTAATTTCTAATAATATAGGGATGAATTTGTAATTTACACAAAAGAAGACAAATTGAAAAGTAAAAACCCTTTACCAAGGGTGCCACAAGGATTATTCCTAAGACCTAGGACTTGTGTAAGGAGCTCCTATTCACCCTACTAAAGCAACATTTGTTACATTATATAAGACTTTCATTCCTTTTCAAGTAATTATTGTACTATCTTATTCTTATATAATATATATATATATATATACACACGTATATAATTATTGTATCAAGTAATCTCTTTATTTTTCTTGCCTATATATATATATATATATATTAAAATGGCTAACAATAATTAATTTTTATAATTTATTTATTTATAAATATACATATATAAATTTAATATATTATTTATTTCGGCGCTCTGAAAACGCTTTCGCTCTCGTACTATTTTAACAATTGACGCTCTCTCGCTTTCGCTCTAGCTCCCGCTTTCAAATTATTTCGGCTCTCTGAAAACGCTCTCGCTCTTGTACCGTTTTGTTTATTTTCCAACTTCCCTACCCTAAACAACACACAAATAGTCACATTCTATTAAGATTTACAACGGGTCTTATGAGGATTCGGATCCTCTGAAGTGATTGCGCCTGTAGTGTTTTTGGAGTGGTGTAAAACGGCGTCGTTTTACATCACTTTAGTGCAAAACGAAGGCATTTCGTTAAACATGCAAAACGATGTCGTTTTGTACGTTTAATGGAACAACGTCGTGGTATAAAACGACGCCGTTTTACATCACTCCAGGAACACTGCTGGCACTATCACTTCAGATGATTCGAACTTGTCTTATGAACTACTTTTCAGGGAGTAGGTTCAACAACTACTACTTAACCTGGCAACTCGAGGATGTTGGTAGCATTTTCAGACTATATTATAAATACTCGGATTTGGGTATCAGGTGCAGTGCTTATCCAAACATATTTTTTTATACTTAAATTTTAATATATTGAGATGTGTTCAAAATTGGGTACAATTGCACGTAAACATTCTTGACACTTGTATAGTATGTTGTAAAATATTTATAAATGTATTTGACGTAAAAAGAAATTAAGGAAAATATAGAATTTTTATTCCCTCCATGCAAAAGACTAGAAATATTTATTTTCTAACTAATGCAATCTTTTTTTCCTTCAAATATTATAAAATTGGGTACAAGTTTCGAAAATATTTCCCACGCCTATACTCATTTCATATCCGTTAGACACGGGTATTTGGAGCGAAAGCTCGTACCCACTCCACAAAGATTCTGATAGAGAAGCAGTAGGTAAGGCAGGAGGTTGATTTTCGGTACTCAATCCAATGTAGATTAACACTTGTCACCAAGGTATAGAAAGCCAGAACACCAGTTTGGTATTCCCGTCGTTTTGGAGCTATGCAACGTTTTTGTCAATACCAAAATTGCCCTCAAACTAATTCAGTTTTTAGATTTCTCTACAAGTTTCTCCCATGTTGGTAACAACCTACATTGACGACAAGGGCATGTGGAATGATGGGAACCCTAAACCACTGATCATCTTTGAGCACATGAAGGCCTTCCACTTCTTTGTCTTGCAAGAGCACAGTCATGACTCATGCCCGATTTATCCGAATGAGACTTGAGGCCGAGAACTTGGTCCGGTCTCGGACACGGTGGGTAGAAATTAAATCACGCGATCAAGTGTGCCTGCTCTCCGAACTGTTTCAGGAAGCAATCCACTTTCAAATTCAACGACATAGTGATGGCCTTGAAGAGAAGGTCCAGTACAGAATTTATTTTCATGGAATAGTCACGTAAGATCTCTCTGCATCAGAGCAAACCAATTTATGTGCATCAAAATGAGATCTATAATGTAAAA
>BRYF01000013.1:6327500-6330000 GCA_030159135.1 Actinidia polygama
CCTGTCTAATATAGCATGCTACAGTTCTTTAATACTAGTATCAAGATGTGACCGACTAAGGTGTTTCTTGATTTGTTTATTTATAGGTTACCAGCCAAGTGATCAATGCCAGCGATTGAGGACGTGGAGTGGAAGAGATTTCCTCTAGTAATAAAGCAAGATTGTTTCTTGCTCGGAGATTGCTCCGCTGTTTGCATCGTTTGCTGGAAGCCTTCTATCCGTGATCTGAAAGACCAAATGAACGACCTAATCCTGCTTTGTATTACACAACTAGTAACATTTAGGAATAAGCCGTTGAATGGGATACTTCTGTTATTTTTCTTATTGCTTGTTGCTCATTATATAGGGGCAAAGTGTCTTATGAAATTTCCATGGCGCACAAAATGTTTCTGTTTTGTGGGTAACTGGTGGCCAGTTAAGTGGCTGTATTGAGAATCCCAAGTTAATTATCGTAGTTTTGAGTTTACCCAGTTATTTCAGATTCTAGTTCAAGGGCCGACTAATCCAAGAATCAATTCGTGGGGGTTCGATTAAAGTCATAGCAAAGTCCCTTGTGGACTAGTCCAACTCAGACCTCTCATTTGAAAAAATGATCCTTGAAGCAGGGATGGATCTAGGAGTGGAGAGATTATTGGTGGTGTTAAAGTATTGCTCTACACCACTCATTAAATGACAATCCTACGCGTATTGACCGCAATTTAAGCAAAAATACAATGAACTTTGCTATTTAAATCAATCACTCTAAGGTTAGCACCACTAGGATTTGCAATTTAAGCAAAAATATAATGAACTTTGCTATTTAAATCAATAACTCTAAGGTTAGCACCACTAGGATTTACTCTAAGAGCATTAAATAATTTCTCATGTGAGCATCACAAGGGCGACCATTCTAAAATTTTAAAACACCCAGCTTTATATAGTATTAGCTACTGATACTTCAAATTATATAGATTTGTTATCCCAAGGTTAAAATTGATATTGCATTTTAGGCATAAGTTACGAATTTTGTGTTTTTCATACATTAGAATCTCCAAATTCAATCTTGCGTCCAACTATGGAGTGAAGAGAATAAAGAGGGAGAGAGCAGGAAAACAAAAACACAGAAGATAAATGAAGGGTTAGAGAGAGACGGGGGGGTGGGGGGGGTGGGAGGGAAAATTTGGAGCCCTGTTTGGGCTAGCTGAAAAAATCAAGTTTTTCTATTTGGGGATTAAAAAGGTGAAGTCGGATAAAAATAAATAAATAAATAAACAAATTCAAATAAATTCTCACAAACTCAAAAGAGAAACCCAACTGAATTTGAACCAATAAATATTCTTCGAATTCAAAAATGGGTGATGAAGATTCACTTAGTTATATGAATTCACACACTCAGTAAATCTAAACCATTCATTTTAACTCTGGAGAATTTTTCTTGTTCCAAATTTAGGGACCATAGCACTAATGAAAATAATCCCATCCCAAACACGCTCCAAAAAAACTGATATTTTTTTAGCAAAAAACACCCAAAAAGCCTTGCCCAAACAGGGCCTGAAAAAAAAAATCAACCCATCAGTTAAACTGTATGTCCAAAAATCAAAGGGCAAGTTTTGAGAAATCTTTAGAACTATGGGTGTAAGCAGATCTTGTTAAAAGGGAAAATTCAAATTTATGGGGAAGAGAAAATTGAAAGAAAAAAAAAATCACATGAAAGCCCTGAGCTTAGATTACAAGATCCACAAGAGGCATCTGGTACCACCAAATTGAGCAAATCACATAAATCCAACATAATAATCAAGGGTTTCTTCTAAACAAGGACACCTAATTTCCCTAGCAGCCTATGCTCTGCAACCAAGAACTAGTAAAAGACCTACAAGTACCATTACTTTCATTTTCTCTTCTTAGCCGGTCGTTGATCCTCTTCATCCTCGTCTTCTTCCTCTTCATCTTCCCCGCCATCATCGTCGTCATCATCCCCGTCATCATCGTCGTCATCATCATCATCACTGCCGCCATTGCCATTAGCCTCCGGACCATCCTCAGGATCTCCTCCATCATCATCATCATCCTCGCCTTCTTCACCAGAGAAATCTTCGTCACCACCATCATCATCGTCCTGGTCATCAGCATCGCCATTGTCCTCATCATCATCGTCTGTATCGCTAGCATCTTTGTTTTCGGGACCTGGGTGTTTCCTTGTATGAAGTTCATCTGTGGGAAACCTGCAAATGATATAAAATCTTGGAGCGTAGTCGGAAAATCTTGATCAACCATACGGAAAAATCGCGAAAGACCCTAAAGAGAAAAATAATCACCTTTCATCAATCGCAGACAATTTTGGCAACACATCTACATTCTTCAGCAAAGATCCTGTCTGAAAAACCTCACTGGATGTCAGTAAGAAAGCTTAAATAAAGATTATAAGTATATAGCAAAACAATAATCAGATAATTGCCTTGTGTAATCTCATAAAGATATGATATGGGTAGTGTTCATGAAAGCTTAAGCGTGCTAAGTGCAA
>BRYF01000013.1:6362500-6365000 GCA_030159135.1 Actinidia polygama
TGAGTTTTTTTTTTTTGTTGTTGTAATTTTTCCTTTCCTTTTCAAATACAGGGTAAGAGTCATGGTAAATTGTTCAAAGTTGGTTTGAAAACGTAACGAGCTTTAAATTTATGTTTAATTTTTCTTATTACTTGAACCGATCTCAAATGAACTTTAGTCTAATCAATCATGAGCTGAGCACAAGTAACTTAAATTTTTTAAAAATTATAAATTTATCGAGTCGAGTAATTGATTGTTTAAACTTGACTTAAAAACTTAACAAGCTTAAAAACATGCTCGAGTTTAGTTTGTGTATATAACAAACCAAACTCAAACAACCTTCTAACAAGCCGAATACGAGTCAAGCTCAAACAATTTGATTTGTTTAAAACCTACAAAAAGGTAAAAAAGAGTTTCTCACTTGTGACGGATTATTTGAATTATTTTTATTTTCAATGCACTTTTTTTTTTAATCTTTTGATCAAAAGTAAAAAATTCATCAATTTTATTACTTTTATTCTAAGTTGTGCCTACATGCACATCAAACTGGAATTGGGAATTGGGTGATAGGTTTTCCAATTTTAACAACTACCATTTATCACGTTTTTTTTTTTGGATAACTAGGTATCTAGCCTAAGGATCAATTAATTCAGCGAACTAATTCCACCGTCCACTAGCAGAGTTCTGATTAAATCTGGAGCAGTATTTATTGGGTCTCATTTGAAGAATTTTTTCTTCAAAATTTTGGATTCTTTGAATTAATTTTGTTTTCAGTGCATTTTTTAAAATTATTTTGGTCAAAAGTAAAAAATTAGCCATATTTTTCACTTTATTCTAAATTGAGCCTAAGTGCTCATCAAACTGTAATTGGGTGATAATTTTCCCAATTTTAATGAATACCATTTACCAAGTCTCATTTTTTTATAACTTGGTACTCGCCAAAGGACTAATTAATTTAGGGACCAATTTTATAGCCAACTACCAATAACCGATTAAAATCGGGGAAAACGAGGCGTATTTAGCATGTCTCATTTGAGATAAGTGATTCAACAAGCCAGACCAAGCATCCCGCGATATGTTGTTGGAGCACTTCATTGCCTTTGTTTGATGTCTTGATGGCTGCAGTTCAATATCAGTACTTGGGTTTCCAGTATACTGTATTGTAGGTGAGGTTTTAATGGGACAACAGATAAATAATAGGCGGAATGGAATTTCAAATCAGCGGTATGTTGAGAATTGAATATCAGTTCAGTAGTGGGGCGAAAAAAAATCTTATAACTTCACCGTCATGGAATCTTCCGGCGGTAAAAATAGAGAGAAGCCATTTTTATTTCATTTTGAGAAAATAAAAATTCTACTAAAATACATTAAAACACTGTTTTCCAAAATCAATCAACCAACGCCATTGACTTGCACTCGTTGTGTTGCCGGGTACGATTATGTTATGGGTGCAATTCTTATGTGTCTAGAATGTAAGTCAGTTGTGCTATGAATATAAGTTCTCTGTACTTAGGATGTAAGTTAGTTCTACCATGAGTGCAAGTCATCTGTGCTCTGACTTGTACCATAAGCATATAGCTGACTTGCACTACATGCATAAGGATTTGCATCTAATTGATTTGTACCCATGGTACAACTAACTTTGCACTCACGGCAACACAGTGAATGCAAGTTAATTGCGTTGGAGTATTTGACTTTGATCGTGAAACGATGTTATTTTAATGTATTTTAATTGATAAAAAAAATTTCTCAAAAATAAAATACAAAAAGTTTGTCTCCTTTTACTGTTGTCACTACCGACTTACTTTTTTTTTTTACCATTGCATGTTATTAAATGCATCTTTTGTCCAATTTTGCTCGATGGAGTTGTGACAATTAGGTTTTGGTTTGATGGATTAACAATAAAGTTTTATTTTTCTAAGTGAAAGAAAAAAAGATTATGTGCTAAAATTATTGTATTAGTTTTCGGTCCAATAATTTCTTTTTGAAAAAAAGAAAAATTGTAGGTTGCTTAGTTAAATTGATAAAAAGAACTATTTATTAACATTGTTCGTTATGAATTTTAAATCTAATTATATTTTAAATATTTTTTTTATAAAATGAATAATTAAAGATAATTTTCTCAAATAGAGAAAGATATTTTCCCAAAAAAAACATTGTTGAATTTGTTTCCGTTCCAACAATAATATATATATATTTTTTAAAAAAATCATTTTTTCTAGTTTGCTTTCTTAACATTAATTATATTTTAAATAGTTTTGTTTTATAGAAAGTAAAAAAGAAAAGAAAAGAAAAGAATGTCACTATCAATTAAGTCAGGGGTGCTTTGTGTTTAATCTGGAACATCAGGAGTGGTCATTGTATTTCACCCTTAAAATTAAGATTTTCACTTCACTAAACTGATATTAAAACATGAAAATTCCGCTCATTTGAAATTCTCCCTAAATAATAATCATTCATCCAACTTCCAAACAAATTTCAATTGCATCATTATAGCCAAGCAAGGACAAACCAGTTAATC
>BRYF01000013.1:6430000-6435000 GCA_030159135.1 Actinidia polygama
CCTATTATTAATGTGATTATCATAAAATTCTTTTCAATTGAAGTTGTTATTTGATTTTTATTTAAGGGATTTGAGATCCAAATCTTGTAGGCTGGATGTTTTCTTAAATAAATTTTGACCCATTTAAATTTTTTATTTTCGACTGTCTGATAAATTTTTCACTCCGTTTCTCAACTAAAAAAATTAATACATTATGAATAAAAAAATTATTTTATGTCTATTGTATTTTTTCAATTATATATTTCACTCTAAAATATTTTATCATTACGGAAAAGGGTAAATTTTACTAACTTTCTTTGAGATTTGACAAAATTTTATAGACCTCTCCTATAATATGTAAAATTACAGAAACTTCTTTTATTTTTAAAAATAATATACGAATTTCCCATTCCGTTAAATCTAGGCGGGACGGTCTTATTCCCAAGACCAGAAGCTTCCACTCAGACCTTTAACTATGTGTTCGCTAGAGAGACGTAGGCTCAGTTCGGTAATTTTAAAAATTAAACTTTTTTAAAATTTATTATCAAAAAAGTTAAAATTTTTTGACGTTTTTAATTTTCTGATTTTAGTTTAAATAAAAATAAACAAAAAAATAAAGGAAAAAAAAAACAATCGAAAAGCTCAAAAAAATTGGTTTCAAACGGAGCCGTAGAGTTGAAAGAGAGAGAGAGAGAGGGATCGGATCGATTATATGGTGATTGGTTTATGGTGGAACCGACCGAAGTGGAGAAGCTATGTGGAGATTGATCCGTAGATTTGGGCTCGACCAACATTGTACAATTATTTCGTATTTTCCTGGTGGATCGGCAGATTTGTTAGTATTTTGGTGTTAGGGTTTGGTAAGCCCTAAATTAAGGGTTTTCGTAATCCTAAATTAGGGCTTCTTGGTGGTTTAGCTTACTATGCCCTAAATTAGGGCTTCTGGGTGTTTTTCTTAACTGGATATTTTGGTGAAATTTGTTTGGTGAAAGGGAGCCCTAATTTTTCTCTGTCTTTTTTCTAACAAGTTATTAATAATGTAATATTTTTATGGTCGCAGTTATGGCTACGAATCGTAGGTTTGATTTGTTCATCCGCTATAAAGACAATGTGGGGAAAGTTTACGATGTAGATCCAGATATGTATGGCCACATTGACTTGTTGGGTGATGTCAGTGAGTCAGTTTTATCTGACATGTTTTATTTGGAAGGAAAATACCCCTATTTTTCTTATCTTATTCTCTTTGTGAACGATATTACTTTTAAAAAGTTCCCAGTTTGTTCAAGACATAACTTTTTTATTGGCATTTCAATTTAATTATGCTTTCAGATATCAAATAATATATATATATATATATACACACACATATATATATATATATATGGGGGAGGGGGGAGGAGGGGTTCTAGTATGCGTCCCCACTACATAGGAATCTTAGCTCCGCTACTAACCACAAAAAAATGTGGCAAAGCATTTGGTAAATAAAAGTACTAGGTTTCTACTAGTTGATAGGGTATCCTGTTAACCATGATAAAACCACATATATACCCATTTCACCATGTAAAACTTTTCAAGGGGACAAATTATACAATAACAAGAATCTGACCTTCTTAGGGCGGAGGCATCCGCCGAGCTATCGCTACTTAGCAAGCTTGATAGTCCTTTGCGCCGGAGCTCAGTGCAGTCACGACCAATGACAACCGTCGTCCGAGCTGAGGCCATCGTTAGCACCGAGTTGTCGCTACTCAGTAAGCTCGGGGCAATAACCGCGTTGGAGCTTGAACGCGGCGCAAGGGCCGGTGGCAATTCTAAGGGGTGTCAGGAGACAGAAGGTGACTTGCACGTCAATGTTCTTCCTGACAACCCCCACGCTCAGATTGAGACGTCGGTAGTTGATGATGAGCTACCAGTCAAGCCGTAGAGGTATGGAAGGGTCAGCCGTCTACTCACTGACATGGTGGTTGATGCGTATGGACACGCGCCGAGCTACAGCCTGTCGAGTGATAAGATAGCTAGCGCGTCGATCCACGCGCTAAGCTAGGCAACAAAAGGGGAATTGTGATTCTCAGAAAGGTACGTGCAACGTTGTTATCAAACCATACACACACTTTTTCTATCTAGATTTCTGGACATCTACCTTGACCGTCGGAGGGCGGTTTCCTGAAAACAGTTCCGGAGGCCGTTTTCACCGTTTCGGTGATTGCGGCTAGGGCATCGCTGGTTGGACGAACGACGGGTTGAAGCTACCTACACCGCCATAGAACCCGTCGCGAGTGTCCATCCTCGATTTTCTTCCTCTCATCCTTCAAACAAACAACCCCACATATACCAATAAGAATCCATTTTTCGCATTACCTCCCAAACAACCCCACATATACCAAGATCAGCAAAAGCATCACGTCAATATAGACCACGGTGAACCCTATATACATCCAGTTCGTGGATTTAAAATTTGCGTACTTAAACCAAAATTTGCACTTAATTTAAACTAACATTTGCATAATTAGATAAAAATTTGCATACTTACACAAAATTTCTACATTTGTACCAATTGTACTAAAATTTGCACACATTTTATTTTACATAATTTTATATTTAATATGGATCTTCTTTAATAGATTTCAATGAGCACTTCCAAAAATATAATTTTTATTAAAAAAATAAATATTTTCAACAAAAGTTATATTAATTTAAAGTTTAAGGCACAAAAAGATAAACATAAATACATTTATATGGACGAACGGTGGTGCCCATATCACTCCCTTTTCTAATATTTAAAACAACAGGTGAGGGCACTTAAGTAAACTTACATGTGAAAATGAGTTTAATGGTATTAAGTTATCCGTGTAGAACTTTAATGGTATTAAGTTGTAAAAAATGGATCTACCTGTCATTATCCTTTTTTATTTATTTGTTCCATAAGTTTGAGGAGAAAAAATCCCAAAAATAGGCTATCCACCTGCCCAAAAGCCCGATCCCAATCCACCCCTGGGCTTTGGGCTTGCGCCAAGCACATTCCAAGTTTGGTCGTCCCAACACAGCCTAATTATTGGCGGGAGCCCAATGGGCACTGGCTAGGCCGCTCGAACCCGATCGATTTCGGGCAGGGTAAGGCGAGTCTTTTTTACCTGCCCACTCTATTTATTTTATCAAAAGCTCTAGCTTAAAGAAAAACAAAACCTCCGATGTTCTTCGCCTGAACGTATAGAAGAAGGAGAAAATATTTTTTAAATTAAAAAATAAATGATATAGATTTACTTGTTTACGTGACCCTACACACTCAAGTGAGTCTGAATCATTTATTTTGAATTCGAAAAATTCTTTTTATTCCAAATTCAAGAACCATACGTGGCTAATAAAAGAAGTAACCACATGGATTTGAGTTCCTGTCCCAAGGCACTACAACCCCGTAACACCCTTTATATGGCTTGTCATTGGTCCATCTTTATAATTTGAACCATTCAATTTATAGAGTGTGTGTAACAACTCATTCCATTTTTCTCTCAATCACAATGGGCCGCCGTGTTTCTTTATAAAAAATCAGAGCGCTATTTTTTTAAAATTTATATTAGTCTTCAAATTTTTATTTTTATAATATCTCCAAAAATAATTAATACAAAATTGTCAAAAAAATTTAATTTTTTTGTCCAACTCATCTCGTATTACCCAATTCTCACGTCCGCTTAAAAGATAAATTAAGTAGGGAAGTATACAAGACGACGGGAATATACTCAATTTAATAATAGCTCAACGACAAATTTAGAAGAGCTCAACGAATCATCAATTATGAAGGACCTCATACTCGGTCTTTCCTCGTACATCACTGGTGCCCGGCATCACCCACCTCACCTAGCTCTTTGGCTTTTTTCGGATTGTTAATCAAGCTATTGACGGGTCCACTCAGTCAATGTACCAATCAATATTATAACATTTTAGTCATCATACAAGAAAATCATACATATCATGATTCAGATAAAATATCATAAATTTTAATAGATAGTACACATATTCAAGAGGAATACAAAATCAGACATTTTAAGTAAATACTTTGGAGTTTAAAAAGCATATTGTATACCTCCTACTTATCTGAATTTATTATTGGAACCGTAAAATATGCAACTCTGGCAGCCATGAACAACATACTAAAATTTTATCTCAATCGGAGATCATCTCACCGTTGATTCTACAGTCTATCTTTCATAATCATAGGTGATCACACCTTGTAATTTCTCTTATCACCCAATATATATATATATATATATATATATATATATATATATATATATATATAAATAAATGTGGGTGTGTGAGCGATTTGGGCAAAGAAATGTTGTCTCTCTCTTCTAACCTCTCGAGTTTTCTCTCTCCTCTATCCGTACTCTCTTTTCTCTCTCTCTCTCTCTCTCTATATATATATATATACACAAAAAAAGACTCTCTCTCTCTCTCTCTCTCTCTCTCTCTCTATATATATATATATATATATATAATTATTTTAGTAAGCATGGACAATTCATTCTTGAGGTGGCAAGTTTATAATAACTTGGCCAAGTGGCAATATACGTTGAGAACTCCAGGCCAC
This sequence comes from Actinidia polygama, assembly GCA_030159135.1. Taxonomy (NCBI): domain Eukaryota; kingdom Viridiplantae; phylum Streptophyta; class Magnoliopsida; order Ericales; family Actinidiaceae; genus Actinidia; species Actinidia polygama. Next base: position 6,434,562 of record BRYF01000013.1, read on the forward strand.
CTTATGGTTTTATATATATAGATAGATAGATAGATAGATAGATAGACACGCAATAAAAAAGACTCCATAAGGTGGCCTGGAGTTGTTAACATATATTGCCATGTGGCCAAGTTGTTCTAAACTTGCAACCTCAAGAATGAAGTGTCCCATGCATATTAAAATAATATACTCGTGTTATATATATATATATATATATATATATATATATATATATATAGTGCCGGCCCTGGATCTATATATATATATAGTGCCGGCTCTGGGCATAGGCCCAGTAGGCCTGTGTCTGGACCTCCCGAAAATGGCCCTATTTTGGAGCCCCCAAGTCCAAAAATTGTATATGAAATTATGGCCTTTTGTGTACTGAATTATATATTTTTTGGTACATCAAATTAATAGTCTTGTATGTGTATTACAAGTTCCAAATTTTATTTAAAACTTA
>BRYF01000013.1:6440000-6442500 GCA_030159135.1 Actinidia polygama
GGAAGATTCTTACACTTGTAGCCGTTATCATGCTCATCGTGTTGATGAGTTTTGAGTCGTTTTGCTCAGTTTATGATTGTACTCGATTCCTGTAGTTAATTGTTGCATCTTTTGTACACCAGAATGTCCTTGCATTAGATCTGGATCAACGTTCTTTGTTTGCAAAATTGTTCTTGCTGGGTTTCTATATTTAGTTCTTGTCCCTGGTACTCATTAGGTCGATATGTACTTGCATCATGGATTTTTATATGTTAAATTGTCTATTCCTTTCCCACCAAAGTTCATTCCTATTTAGGGTATAGATCTTATGGTAAAATTAGCAAATTGTGGGCTCATTTTAAACCTACGTCAATTATTCAAACCTTTTATTTTATAGAATACATTAAGATTATCATGCATGCAAAAAAATCAAACTAACCAATTGGGCATCGGTAGCCAATTAATGATTAAATTATATTTGTGGAGATAACAAGCTTAGTTTATTTAATTTTCAAAAAAAATGTTGTCTACTTTTTTAAGATACGTGAGCTCGATCACGGCATTACTGTTCTCGGATCAATCTGATTAGCGTGTAAGATTTTCTCATATGGCCTTACACATGATCAATTTTATAGGAACAAAATGTTACTTTAGTGAAAGAAAATGCTAACCACCGCCCATTTTACTGGAGCAAAAATTGTATTGACAAATGTAAAAAGTGTATAAATATCTGTTAAAGTATATTAAAATATGTAAAAATATATAAATATATGTGAAAAGTATACATTAATTACCGTGTAAAATGAGAGTCTGGACCATTAACAAAATTTGCTAGTAGTTATCTATATCTATATCTATATAAGTAGATAAGTTGACACAGTTAATTAATGACTGGTTGGCAATGTTTTAGAGAGTAAGTTGTGGAATGGTAAGGCTCCGGTTGGTAATGCTTAAAAGCCAAGTTTTTTTAAGTTTACTATAAAAAAAAATAAGATTTTGACTTTTTCGCTTCTCTGAATTTACTTTAGATAAAAAATAAGCAAAAATAAAAAAATAAAAAAGTCAACTCTGACTAGCTTTTTTGCTTATTTTAATCAAAAAGGCACTCGAAAAGCTCAAATAAGCTGATTCCAAACGGAGCCTAAGTCGGCTATTACTTCAAGAAGTGATCCAAACTGTTTCAAGCACCCAACATGGGAAGCAGATCACCTGTCCCAAACCACTGGGACAGGCCTATGTCTCAGTCATCAAATGGTGACACATGTCCATTTATAATTTATCAAGAAGTTTTGTAATTATTAATGAGATGGGTAAATTACAAAATTTTTTCTAATAAATTACAAATGGACAAATGTCACCATTTGGTGATTGGGACATGGGCATGTCCCAGACCCATTGGCTAAATGGCAGCACATCGAATCAAAATATTTGGGCTAATAGTATACTATTCAAATTTAATTTAAAATTTTAATTAGTTTCAAAAATATATTTGAGTTTGATTTGTTTAACAAATGAATCGATATTAAACGAGCTATAAACGAGCCGAATCGAGGAGCTTGAATTTTTAAAATATTATAAGCTTATCGAACTGAGTAGTAAATTGTACAAATTTGATTTTAAAACTTAACAAATTTTAAAAATATATTCGAGTTTGATTTATTAATTAAACAAACCGATTTCAAATAAACTATTAACGAGTCGATTATGAACCGAGCTCAGATAACTTGATTCTTTTATCACCGTCCACATACAAAAGTTAGATTTGAAGGGTGGGCCCGGATGGATTGGGTTCGGCAGGATTGGAAATTTTGTGAATAAGTACACCTAACATATATTGGCTTATAGTTTAAATCTCCTTAAAAAATCATCTTAGGCCCTATTTGAGGGATTTTTTTTTGGTTTGTTTGGGATATATATATATATATTTTTTGTCCATTTGGGTTTATTTTTGTAGGGTTTTGTTATCTAAATAATGGTTTACCAAAATAATTAATTAACTTTTTATAGATACCCAAAACAATAAACTTGGTCTTGGGCCAATGTCCACTCCTACTTTTAAACACAACACCAAATCATGAACTCTCAGTTTTCGATATTTTTTAACTGTCTAATTTGTTTTTTGAGCTTTTGAGTTTTTAGTGGGTTTTTTTAGCTGTTTGATCAAATTTTTATATTTTATCGATTTCTCTTAACAATGAAAAATTAAAAATATAAATTTTTTTATCTAATTTGAGAAAAAAGTTAAGGACAAAATTTTTTTTTAATCATTAATTAGCTAATTTTTTTGTCGTGATTTTTTTCTAATAAAAATATTATACTCCTTATTTCTCTTGTCATGAAGAATCCAAAAAATATAATTTTTTTAAATGGTGAAAATTTTTTTACTACAAACAAATAAATTCAAAAATCAAATCAACTGAGGAAAATGGTAGCACAAACAGGCCCACAAAAATTGGAGTAGAAAAAATTCCAAGTCTCCTCATACAAGTCAAGGTCTATTCATAATATTAAGGATTAGTGG
>BRYF01000013.1:6510000-6512500 GCA_030159135.1 Actinidia polygama
ATTGTTAGAGAAAAACATTCCTTCCTCTTGAGGCATTGAAAATCTCGATATTGCTCTCTCTCTCTCTCTCTCTCTCTCTCTCTCTGTGCGCGCTCTCCCTTTGATTAAGGCTAATCTTTGTTTTTTTGGGTTCTTTTTCTGCAGAGCTTGTGTGGATCAGAAGGTATTCTTCGGTGGTGCACGCATAAAAACATGTATTCAGGGATTGATCGTTGTTTGTGTCGACACAGATCAACAGAGTGTAGGTAGACGATTGAATCTTGGATACGATTTATTGTGTTCCGGTGTACACAATTCATGTGGACAATCACATTTGTAACGTGAATTTATTTTCTTCCAGATTACATTATATTCAAGGCAGTTGAAGGAGAAACTAAGAGAATGCATACTTGTGCTTGAATCAAATTACAAGCATTATACGAACTAAAGAGACCTTATAGGGTTGATGCAGCTTGAAAGAGCAAAGCAGGCACACTGAGAAATTATATTTTGCATAATCAAAACAAATCTCCATTACCAATAAGAAAAAAGAAAAAAAAAAAGAAAATAAATCTTGTGGTGGTTTGAAACATTCATTGTCCACATCTTAGCAAAAAAGAAAGGAAAGAAAAAAAAAGAAACATAAAAGTCCTATCAAAAGAAGAAGAAAAAAACCTGCCAACCAGTCCTGCAACTTGCAATTTGAGAGGGTGAGCAGGTTGGGTTGGGCGGATGATAAGTTCTTTTTTTTCATCTATTTTTAAGGGGTCGGGTGAACTAGAGATTCAATTTTGGTAACACGCAACTAATCCACTTAACCCGCTTGTATACATATAAGTACCTAGTATACTCTCAAGCACCTTTTCGGGGATGGATCCAAGGGGGGGTCATAGGGGCGATCGCACCTGAAAATTTTTAGAAACACTCTTATATTCGATTATTAATTTAAAAATAATTTTGAAATTATAAGAGTTCGTAACTCCAAATTATAACAACTTACACCCCATTGCAAGGCCATATATATTTTTGCATCCTCAAAATTACTTTATTCTCACCTAATTTATAATGCTATTTAATTATTGTTAAATTCATTTTCTTTTATCGTATTGTTACTTATTGGTTCTCTAATAGAGTTTTTGGGAGGAGTACTAAAGTCTCAAGGCTCGTATTTTGTGAGTAGTCAAAATAAAGTAAGGATTTTCTCTTCTAAATTTTACTCTCGCCAAATCCACGAAACCTATTGAGTTGAAACTGCTAAAAAAGTTAACCAACCAAACGATTTTTGAAAGTTAACCAGTCAACTATGAAAATCAAGAATTCAACCCGTTTAAAATTCTCACTCAACCTGCCTAACCCAACCTGTGCACACTAAAGCCAATGAGCCACTTCTCCAAACTATCAAATTCCTCTTGAATTACAAAAAACTATCAGTTTTATGCTACCCGTAAAATTGACGCTGCATTTCATGACATCCACTCATTTTATTTCCATTACGACCGAAATTGGTAAAGCAAAGAGCCACTAGTTGTTGGGTGGATGTCTCAAATGCCAATCAACCATTGAGAGAAAATGACATCCCACCTTGAAAATATTAATGGATTATGGACTTTTCACACGTTTGGTCATTTGTGTTACTTAGATTATTAACTTAAAAAACCTAAAATAAGCCTCAAATATTTTGGTGCAGCTTCTTAGGAAACTTAAAAAAATGTAAAATAGTAAAAAAAAAAAAAAAATCACAACAAATATTTTAGGAGCTACAAATAATCCAAAAAAAATTATAAATTGTAGAGTTAAAAACTATTTTTTGGGGGTCAAATAAACTGAAAAATCTAAATAATTATTCATAATTACTACAAGAAAACGTAACTTATAAATACTAATAAATAAGTTATTTGCTGAGAAATTTATTAAGAAAAAAAAAGCTAGAAAATTAAAGAAGTGAATAGCTTCTTCACTTCTTTATTTCTTATCTTTCCTTTTCCCTTTTCCCTTTTCCCTTTTCTTTCATCCTCCATAAGTAACCAATCTTAGCCTTAGCCAAGGCCTTCTTTTCTACCATAAAACAGTTGTTTGTGAAGTTGTAATAATACTTAGAATGAGGATTTGTTTTTGTATGACACCCGTTTAGTATATTGATTTATTATGTTTATATGGATAACGCTCTACATTTGGATTGTATGATGATTAGCTTGGGGTGAAGTGTTACACAGAAGCTCGTTTAAACTCGAGCAAGTCCCTTTAGGAACTAACCCAACACAATAATTGATGGAATTCAATTGAAAATGAAGATATTTTGTGCACAGCTGCCTATTCTTGTACTTTGCTAATGGCAAAACCACAAGTGGATAGTCCCCAATCAAAAAAACAACACATTTTGGTCCCATTAGAGACAAGAATAGTGAATCATTACTCAAATACAATTTTGTGAGGGCACCAGAAAGTGATAGACACTGATTCTTGGAGCAATTTAAATCACTTCAAATCAGAAACAGTCACCGTTTAATAGAGCTTCCTTTTT
>BRYF01000013.1:6542500-6547500 GCA_030159135.1 Actinidia polygama
CGGGAGTGATCGGAGGGCTTGATGGGGTGCCACGTGGCCAAACTTCTGTGGTCGATGTGGCAATGGTGAGCGACCACTTCGCATGAATGGTTGCTGCTGTGAGACTTGCACCGGTGCGACCGAAAGTGATCTATGGGCGTGAAACATGAAACTATCTTTGTTTCAACGCATCCCATCATTACTTCTCAACTAGTAATGCAAAAACGACGACGTATTTGGAACCATTACAATAACGACTCCAAAATATTGTGGGCTACCAGATTTTATTTATTTATTTGAACTTGGCAATGGTCAGTGGTTTTGTTAGTTAGTGTGTTAGTAAAAGAAGGGGAACGTGTTGATTATTGATGGGGTTTGAAACCACCGCCTTCTGCAAATAGTTTATGTCGCCTATCACTTGGGCGGCCACTCACTTATTGGATTGTCAAAATATTGTGGAGTTTTTTTCTACCCTTAATCTTTCAGTTGATGCAAAATATAATTTTTTTTATTTTTAAGGTTAAATTTTAAATTATTGGAGGATAATTTTGAGTATTTTGAAAAGTTTAAATAGTCTTATATTTGTGTTGTTGTTTTTTAAAGAGAGATTCTTTAAAATGGAAAAATAAATTGGGACGCAAGGATTGTACTCAGTGGCGGAACCAGGATGGTAGTTCAAGGAGGGCCAAAGTATAAAAAAAAAAATATATATTTCAAGGGGGCTAAAATATATAAAAAAAAATCCTAAAAGAATTCTTGTAATTTCTTGAAAGTCAGGTGGGGCTCCAGCCCCTACTGGTCCACCCCTAGGTCCGCCCCTGATTATACTATTTTGTGGATTTCAGATGCATATTACGCCCATGGTCAATCATGCATGGTATTGCCCGTGCATTGGGATGGGCCCAAAGGGGGGCAGCTGGAAGTTGTTGCCGCCCCCAAATATTTTAAATTTTTATAATTTTTTAGTAGTATTAGTTATTAATGTTTTCAAATTATATAGATTCATTGCCCCCAAGTTAATATTAGTGTTATATTTTATGCGTTGGTTACGAATTCTGCGTTTTGTACATACATCATATTTTCAAGGTAAAAATTGTGCGTATGTCCTTGATTGGGATATCGAGCGTCCAATGGAATGGTTAGACTGGTTTTATTTTTTTGAACTTACCAAATTGAATAGTCATGAAGAAAAATTAGATTAATTGAATATCGCTAGTCATATTATCAGATCACATTTGTATTATAAAATTATTTTTAAAACCATAATATCATTCTATTTTTCTAGAGAAATATGATTTAATCATACTTATCCATATCTGATCAATTTAATTTTTTTTATGAATCCAATATCACACAAGCAATATCGTGCTATTACTATTATACTATGATGATATTTAACCTCAATATTCAAGTAGGGTCCCTGTGGCATTATTGCTATTCAACAAGAATTTTCGGTGTTAATGAAAATAGAATAACCACCACTGCGAGGAGGATTACGGTTGGGCAAAGATGTGGAGAAGTGACTTGACGCATCGAAGACAAGGTTACTGCAGAGGAATAGAGTGAACACGACAGCAGATCCAAGGGGAATGATGAGAGAGGGAGACCGCGAAGCAGGTGATTACTTGACGTAGCCACTCTGTACAGGACAGTGACTTCATATCCGTACACCTAACACGCGTCAAGAGAAGGTTTCATGGACCACAACTGGGGACCACATCGAAGCACGCGCTGTCTCTCGCCCAATCAGCCCCGACGACGTGGACAAACGGCATCGGACGTTGGGGGACCACACAACCATTCCACAGACTCTCTCCGTCTGGCCAAGTTTTGTTTTGACGGGTCAAAGTTTGGAATGAGATTTTTGTTTGGGTTTTGATTTCTACACTTCTTGTTTTACAATCTACACTCTAAATTTTATTTTTATTAGGTAAAATTATAAAAATACTCTCAAAAGTCAATATAAAAGAGAAGAACACTTTTATAATTTACCTAATAGAGACAAAATTTAGAGTGTAGATTATAAAACAAGGAGCGTAGAAATCAAAACCCTTTTGTTTTTTATTTTTTTTTATTTTTGTTTTTCTTTTTTTAAATATATTTGTTTTATCAAACTTAGTAAAAAAAAATATATATTTTAGTACGTCCCAAAGTATATTTTCACTTTCAAAACTAAACGAAGGAGGGATGCATTTTTTTTTCATTTACCCTTTTTTTGTTATAATATTTTAATCAAACTAAAAGTCAAAAGAAATAATTATAAGAGTAAAATTGAAAATTCAATTTAATTAGATGTAATAATTATGTATATTTTTTTAAAAAATCGAAATGAGCTAGTAATAGGGATCGAGGGAGTAAGTTTCTTTTTTAAGCTTTTCAAAAGTGAGTTAAAAAATTATCGTCAAGGGAGTTAATTACTTCCTTTCTCTACATAAGCACTCTTTTTTTTTTGTGTCGAATGTTGGAAAAAATAAATAAATGAAGACAATGTATTTATTTGTAGTGCATCGTGTGGTGAGACTCGCATTTTCTGTAAAAGCATGCATTATTATTGCACTGTTTAAAACAAACAGCGTAGCAAAACTAGTGAAAATCTAAATGAGTCATTGCATTAAACAGAAGAGTGTGTCATGAATTACTTAATAAAAAATATTTTTTAAATTTTATATAATAAAAGTAAGTAGGTTAATTACATGTTGTCACCTTGAAAATTTGATCAATTTTCACTTAGGCACTTAAATAATAAAATTCGCCACATTTTGCTCTTAACCTAATATTTTTTGATCATTTAGGATCAATATTCCCTTAAATTCATCCCAATTATTGACAGAATGTTGCACGTGGTGCCATATATGGAGTCACGTGGCTCCATATATTGACAGAGTGTTCAAATTATTGACATAGTGTTCAAATTCGCCATCGATTTGAACACTCGAGGCTACTTTGTCATAGATCAGCATTTGCAAATTAGTCTTGTTTTGCATCTCTGTGTGTGTAAGGTGGCGACAAGAGTAGTGTGGTGAGTAGTAGTGGTGGTTACTCCGGTAGTAATGATAGGTTTAAAGCAAAAAGGATGGGACGTGTGGGTTCTCGATTTTGGAAGGGGAGTACTAGGTTTGTGGTTAGGTTTTGGGGAGAGGGCATGGGTCAAGGTTGCCACATGGCGCCACATGGCCATGCCATATGTCATATTCCGTCAACAATTAAACGAGTTTAAGGAGTTGGTTTTAATTGAGAAAAAAATACTAAGTTAAGGTAATATGAAAAAAGTTTTGTTTAAGGGCCAAAAAGAATTGTTCAATGCTTTTAGGAGTGCAAAATGTAATTCATTCAAACCCAAAAATATAGAGTAAAAAAGTGCAAGCACGAGACATCCCCAACCAAACAAGACCTAAATGGAGTTATGGAGACACACACAAGCACGGGTTGTACAGTTTGTTCTACGCCGGGCGGCTAAAGTGACAGGGAGGTTGTCCACGCGCGTGCTGTGTGGTCCGCAATACGTGGAAAAGCCTATTGGTCCCCACTAGTGGACCCCGTGAGGGTCGCACCACGCGTCAGGAAGTAGGCTGGTTCCGTAATCACTCTCTCTATATGCCAAAGGACGGCATTGACTTGTATCTCCATTGCTCACACGCTAGCAACGCATTGCAAGATATTTTAATGCGTAATTACGTTTTTAATTATAATAGATTTCAGAGCAGAATAAGGCCACGTTTGGCCACGCTTTTTTAGCTTTATTATACTAAAAAAAATCGACTGGATATTATAGAAGTTGCTTATTTCCTCTTTGGCTCGTTTGGTTTAGTTTTATTTTTTTGATTAGAGGGATGATTTTTAGCTTAGTTTTTTATGATTCATTTGAACTATTTTTTTTATAGTAAATCCAACAATTATTATTTACCTTTTAATTGACTTTTAGCTATCCAAAACAATAAAATTTAATTTTTTTCATCATTTTTTATATTTGAACGATAAGTAAAAAAATTGAGATTTTTTAGTTAAGCTCAACCCCAAAACGTGCATAAAATATGAAGGTAAACTTATCGAAAGGTTTAAATTGAAAATTTCGGAACAATTAGTCAATGTAAAATACTAAAATGTTTGGTACATTGGAAGTCTTATGGTTTTACAAGTTTTATAGTCGATTTAGTTCTAATAAAGACGTTAATGTAGGAAAAAATATAATTTCTTTATAATATATTTATTTATGAATTGTCCAATAAAAAAGTATATATATATATATAGGGGATGGATCCGGGGACACAAGTTTTGACACAATTTTAGACACTACATCCTAACACTTGAAATCAAGGGCTGAGATTACAATGGAGTAAATTTTTCTAAAGTGTTCCTGAAGTTTATTAAAACTACGTCGTTTTAATAACTCTGAAAAGTAATCTCAGCCCTTGATTGAGCTGATTTCAAGGGCTAGGATGGAATGTCTAAAATTGTGTCAAAACTTGTGTCCCCGGATCCGGCCCCATATATATATATATATATATATATATATGAGAAAGGATTCAGGGACACAAGTTTTAACATAATTTTAGACACTCCATCCTAGCCCTTGAAATCAAGGGCTGAGATTACAATAGAATAAATTTTTCTAAAGTGTTCCTGAACTTTATTAAAACTACGTCGTTTTAATAACTATGAAATTTTACTTCATTGTAATCTCAGCCCTTGATAGGACTGATTTCAAAGGCTAGGATGGAGTATCTAAAATTGTGTCAAAACTTGTGTCCCCGAATCCAGCCCATATATATATATAGAGAGAGAGATTTAGATTTCAATTTTCAGATATGTATGTACATATTTGATTCCAAATTAGATATTTATGTACATATTTGATTCCAAATTGGACCGGATCGTAAAATGTTAATAAATTTATTTTTTTATTACCCTCAATAATCTCCTTACTTAATGTGGACTTCCTATGCTAATTGGTTTTCTATTGGTGGTATCTTAATTTATTTTCTTGCTTCTTGATGTCTTAAACATTTGTCTAATTACTTAAT
>BRYF01000013.1:6552500-6565000 GCA_030159135.1 Actinidia polygama
ATTTAGTAAGTTAATTTATCAAACCAATCAAGATAAGTTGGAAAAGCGACTCTAGCTAGCTTTGAGTAGGTAATTAGGGAGGGTAAGAGTGTAGCCTCGTAAGCTCATATAGGATGTTTATGATGAGTCATATTGCCTCCTGGTGTGTGGTGGTGAATTATATTTGTGCACTACAAATTCAGTAAGAAATAAGTAGTTATCTTGCTACGTAATTTTTAAATTTTTTTTAGTATATATTTTAAGATGTACTTAAAATATCAAGTGATGCACAATATTATTATCAAATCAACTTAATTCAGTTTCACTTAATACATTCAATTTTAAGTATTGAATTGAGTTATTAAACAACTTAATTCCCAACTTAAGAGAAAAATCTATTACAACAGTGATACCATGTCATCATTGTCACGTGGTATCACCATTCAATTTTAACTTGACATGTTTTCATAACAAACCCCAGGGTGTAGACATAGCGATTATTGACTTTTAAAAGAAAACTCTTATCTTATTTTTAAATATATTATTAGTTAGTGATATCACGTGTCATAGTTGCACCGATTCTAACCAAACTGAGTTATTTGGGCGGCCCATCCTATTGGCAAGCCCACGGGTTCGGCCCAATCTAGAAGGGACAAAAAAATCACACAGCGTCGTTTAAATGTGTGAAAAGAATGCAAAGACACACAGTGCGTCGTTTTGCAACCGTTTCGAAAAAATTGACACCATCGTACCGACGTCGTTTTTCAAGACTTGACAAACAAGATTTAAAAAAAAAAAAAAAAAAAGCTTTGCAAGCAAAAGGCGTCTCAGTATTGCCAGTTTCGATTCTCTGTAGGGTTTCCACGAACCTTCGATTCTTCTTCGTGCCAGGTTCATATATATATATACATATAAATGTGTATTTGTAGAATTTATTGTTGCTTGAAGTACTCAATCGCGGCTTGTGACTTTGGAATTGAGATTATATGACTGTGGCGTATTGTATTTTGATGTACGAGTGAACTTACTGTCTATAAACATATATCAGGGTTTATTTCATGTAGTCCACTGATAGAAGAATCGTTTGTGAAACTAATCAATCTATGTAGGATATTGTTGTTTTTCAATATAATCATACAGGAACCCTAATGTTGTTGTATAAGTTTAACGCCGTGTAAAGATCCTCGTGATCAATGCCCGCCTATATGTTCAATGCCATTGTAATTTACTGAGTTGCAGAAAAAAGATTTTAGGATACATATACGAGTATTTGGGTTTGATAGAGGAAACTAGACTTTGACAATCGTGGTTTAGGGCCGCCCATCTCGACTCCTCCTGCCTTGAAGTAATTAGTTTAGCTTGTTGCTAAAGAATGTGGCACGAGATCCATTGTCACCCAAACCCTACTATGGCCCTTTGATTTTAGGCTGACAACCCGACTAAAAATGTATATAGATGTAAAGAGTTTAAGTTTTACATGGCTGTTCCGTATATTGTTCATTTACGGAGAGCTGCTATGTGGCTAACACGTCATCCATCATTTAATGAATAACGCAACAGTCAACCTTTGTTTTGGTAAATTCAACAGTCCACTTTCAAACACCCATGAAATTTAACCAGTGGATTAAGCCATTCTTTTGGGTCCCACTAACGTTTATCAATTTCAATTCTTTACTTGGTTGGCATCTCTTTTTTTTATTTATAATTTTTTAGTTGTTTTGGTTTTTGAGTTTTTCGTTATTAGTGAACTTTTTTCGCCGTTAGATCAAAATTTTATACTTTTATGGTTACTTTTAACAAGAACGATATGAAAATGTAAAAAATCTGATCAAATTTGAAAAAAAAAATCAATTACAAACAAAAAAAGTTTAGGTTATTTGTCGAGTAAAAATGATGATCTTTTATTTCAAATGAGATGAAATTTTTTACAAAGAGATACCAAAATTGCCATGGGTTTGTCAAAGTAGGTTGTCTCATTGTTTCTTAAATGCTAGGTGATGTGTTAGCCACTTAGTAGTTGTTTGTTTATTGCAAATACACGGAGAAACCGTGTATAAATTAAACTCAGATGTATACTATTGTTATTTTGTTTATCTTTAATTTATTGGTTTGAATTAGGATTTTAAATTGTCGTATCAGTAATATCGGTATTAGCGATACAACCATATATTGGCCAATATCAGACTGTATCAGCTGATATTTACTGAAATATCCGTATCGTCGGGCCCCAATCCCGATACATAATGGCCGATACGTAATGTATCGGCTGATATTTTAAACCCTGGTTTGAATGATGATTGTCTTTATTATCTTTTGTAGTCTTGTGCATTAGTTTTACTGCGTCCCTTCCTTCCAACCAAACATATAATCAACATTATTAGCTGATGTGTCACTTAGAAAAGAAGATTGAGAGTGGAACTTGGAAGATGCTATGCACAATGAACAATCATTCCATGGCTGTTTCTTAGGGAATGAAATATTCCTTTGTTGGGAATAAGCATTGGAGCATGCACCTTTTGGCTTGTTCAGTGCACAAGTGCATTTGTGATTGTATGGCCTCCACTCGATCTCCATGTTGTGCATTGTTATGCTTCCTTTAAATCACAATGAAACTCATCTCAGCAGCTGCAGTGGGCATCTGCTCCAGGGCCTCTCTTTTACTTTTTGGGATCTCTGATGTTACCTGTGGGTGTGGGTGTGGGTGTTAAAGTGAATTTGAATGTGTTGAAACCTTTGCATGCATTGAATGGTTGATATAGAGTAGGGGTTAGTGTTTGGTGGATGTGACTATGTAGAGAGTGAACTTCGGAAACAAGCTGTTTGAATTCTCTTCCATAGAATACCATAGAAATTTGGTCTGGAGTGCTCTTGCTAGTATAGTTAGTTACCTCACTTGAGGTCCAAGATGAGTGTTTTTATCTAGGGAGTACTCTGTTCTTGGACGTGGGCCAAATTTTTAAAAAAATTCAAGTTAGCAGCTTGGCTTGGCTTTTGCATTCATTCTAGGAAGTGGGGATTTGGCCTATTTAACTCATCTTTACAAGTTTATTGTTTTGCTTAGATGGGTGGATATTTCCATGCTACTAGATCTGGGTTGAAGTGTTACGTCACTTATTGCCAGACCTACTTATCACATGTAAATATATAATATGGTTCCACAATTTAACTTCTCATTCTTTTGTGATAATGATCTGGAATATTTTTCTTTTCTTTTCTCTGATTGGTTCCTATATGTAGGAGTTTTCTCCTTCCATCCTGAGAAATGGGAGCAATCTTTGGACTTTGTTGTGGATATAGTGTGTGCCCCATTGTAGTAATATAATGAGTCGTCGTGAAAAATGTAGCACGGAACTATTTGATGACTCTCTAGTGGGACACACATTATTTGAGATAAAATTATATGCTAAAAGTAGTTAAGCTTTTCCACATCAACTTTTTTGTCTTGCCTTTTATTTATGTTGAAATGTAAATGAAATAAGCTTTTTACTTGTCTAGTTGGATGATGGTCAAATCCATGTAACTTTCACCATTCATCAATTAGCATGAAAGTTCTTGGTTTCAAAGAGGAAAAACCCCAAAGGTTGAAATTTAGAAAATAAAAAATTTCTTTCTGTTGGATTTCCCCCTGGATATCAGAACAACTGTTTCTATCTCATTCGACAGTTCACCATATGACTTGATAATTGCTTTCTCCTAGTATAACTTTCGTTTCTAGCACTATCAATGAATCATCATGTTTCTAGCCTAAAGTTTCACAAATATAGCACGATATGACCTAGTGGATATATCTATTTGTGTTATTAAATATCATTCCCCGTGTGCATTCTTTTCGAGAGAAATCTGAATCCGTTAAAGAAACAAGTAAAAGGTACCATTTTTGTAGCTTTCAAAGCTGTAGGTGTAGGACTTGATTTGGGCACAATGTTGCCTGAAGGGAATTTAATTAAGTGCTCCTCAAGAGGGACTCTCAAACTTTTCTAAATTTGGAAAGTTGGATGTACATTGAAGGAGGAGGTGCAAAGAATTCTTTGTTCCAGAGCAGCCTCTTTACCTTTTTTAATCGTTGTATGTCAGAATTTGGTGTAATGTCACTATCAGTAAGCAGAAAGCTGTCATTTGACTATTAATATGAGTTTATCTTGTAATTGTTTGATCGTTAGGAAGTGCTCATGGAGATGACACTAATTGGTTGCATTGGAAGCTTCCATGAAATCTAATCAAATTCATTATTTGTTTGACATTCCTGTTACATGCATTGAAGGGTGAGGTCTGGAGTTTTATTTCTCTTTTCGGATATTGCGAGCACAGTACCTTAAATTTTGCGTAACAAGGTTTCCACAAGAGGAAGTTGTTTTTTGTATTTACACATTTTGCAATTCGAAAGGCTGATTGTTTACTTCTATCTTAGGCCCTTAAAGTACATGCCAATCTGGATTGGTAGATGGCAAGGTTTTACCTATCAACCGATACGTTATGCATCGGCTGTTATGTATCAGGCGATACTGATATTTTAGTACATATCGGCCGATAGTGTCCGATATCAGACGATACAGACCATATCATCGATACCGTTACTGTTACCGATACCGATACCGATACCGATACCGATACCGTGATTTAGAACCTTGATAGATGGACATGAATCTAGTTCAGTTTATGCAAGAATGGAAGCTAGTTATGGACATTTGAGCCATAATTTCCATTGTGTGCATTCTGTGATATTGGTAAGGATCTTTTTGCTCATCATCAATTCACAGGTATTGAAATCATACTTTAATGGCCACATTTTGGACTCTGGTTATAGAAATCAGCGAACCAAACATGCTGAATTGTCTGCACACTTTCAATAGCTTCATGGACATTTAGTAGCTGTACGCTTCAGTTTTTAGCCTTGAAGATATTACCTTGATTTAATTTTTAACTTGTTAAAGTGGTTATTTTCTGTATTAAGTGATCTAATCTATGCATTGATAGGAATGGAAACAGGAAGTGGTCTATTTGTACTTGTTATAACCGTACACTCTGTACAGTCTTGTTAAGTTTCTTAAGATCTTGTCGTTATCACTTGATAATTCTCGATGAAAGTTTGCTCTAAGATCTCAATCTCATCTATGGAGTATGGCCACTTTTGACCGTAAATATCCACCATTATGAATTATGACAATGATCTAGAAAACAAAAAGGATAAGATGAACCAAGCATTCTCCACATCCTGTGACAAAATGGGAAAGCAGACCTGAAAATGTATTCTTTTCTTGTTATTATTCTGTCGGAATATCAGTTAAATCTCCATTGGAGATTGAATAAAGGGACCAACCATGTGACATGTTCGAGGAATAGATAATAATGGAGTATGTCCGGGTAAAATCAAATCCCTTGAAGGTTGGTTAGATTTATTTAAATCTTGATTTGGAACTACTTTAATATTAAGTTTGAAGATTTTTAAAAAATCTATTAAGCTTCATGTTTTTTACTCTCTTAAACTTTCTCTTGTTATCCTCTTTAGTTTAATGACAAATTGACACGTATAATGGACATGTAGTAGTCTTGTAGAGGAGTCTTTTAAGTTGGACACATCAAGTTTCTAGCATGGAAAGATCATAACGATCATGCCTACGCATACATAAACGTTTGTATATATATATATATAAATATATTATGTATGTTCTGTATGCATGGTCAGCTTGCAAATGGTACAACTTTGAGCTGATTTCTTTTAGTTAAGGATGGTAGTTAGAAAATAAGAAGAGAGAGAGAGAGAGAGAGAGAGACGGAGAGAGAGTACACATGTACATTGAGCGTGCATTTCTTTCAAAATTACCAAGTCGATGTTTTTATATTTATGTTTTATGTGCTCACAAGTTGCAACATAGAGAGTCAGCCCCAGGGCCCGCAGTCCATTTACCAGTAAAGTGTAAGAAAATGATGAAGAAACTGGGGTAGATAAGTAGAAAAATAAGAGTGGCGTAGTTTTTGTTCTCTCTCTTGGAGAGAGGTACCTATCGCAGGATGTTACTTCCACCCCTTCGCTTCTTCTTGTTGACATAATGAGCATTGTTATTCTCACCTTTTCTAATTTCTCCATTTACTATGCTATGTTTCAAAATAACATCTTGATTGATACTTACCCATTGCAACCATGAAAATAACTAAAAGGAAGAGAGGGAAAATGAACCCCTTATATATTATTACCATCATATAAGCTCCGTCAATTCTTCCATGTAAATTTGTGACCTTACTGACAAATTCAATTTCGACCTCAAACATTTCTTTCTAAGAATCTAGTTAAACCAAGGAATAGTAAGTCCCAAGAAATGTTTTCGTGTTTGCAAATCTGCAAATCTGAGTTATGTGTATATGTGAATGTTACTGTTTTTTGTGAACAATTGTGATAATCTAAACTCAAGACCAGTGTTTTAAATCACGGTATCGGTATCGGTATCGGTATCAGCGATATGTCCATATATTGGCCAATATCGGACTGTATCAGTTGATATTTTTTGGATGACCCAAATCCCGATACGTAATGACCGATATGTAACATATCGGATGATATTTTAAACCCTGCTCAAGACTCATGTGTATCCTCTTTACTATGCATGTGTAAACATATAGTACCATGGTGAACGAAATGTACTATAAGAATTAGGAACACAAGGCGTATGAAATCCAGCTGCCTCGTTGTCAAAGACAAAGGAACTGGATTATGTTTACATGACTCACTAGAATGTACAGGAAGATGGAAGACAGAAGTCCACAATTCCTCTCGACTGCTTTTTATCCATAGGTTCACTGGAATACTTGAGTAAGAAATTAATAAACTAGCTTCTCATTCTAACATTACCTCATAATTTTTATGTCCTCTACTTGATGCCGCATTTGTATCTTCTTTAGCTCTTACGATTGAGTCAGCAAGAAAAGAAGTTTGGGATGAGCTGGAAATTGCGATGGACAAGGAACAGTCATTCCGTAATTGGTTTATTGGGAATGAAATGCTCCCTTGTTGAAAGGAAGCATTGGGGCATGCACGTTTTAACTTGTGCAGTGCACAGCTACAATTGCGATGGTATGGCCTCCACTCGCTCTCTGTATTATACACTGACAAGCTTCCGTAAAAAAAACACCTGAGCATCATGTCAGTTGCTCCTGTAGCCATTTTCTCCTTATATTCTTTCTCTTTTGTGAAAAATCTGAGATGTGTTACTGGGAGTGTTTATGTTGATGCACGTGTATTTATGTTGAGTTAATTTGTTAAAACCTTTTGATGATTTTTAAAGGGTTTATATAGAGCAGAAGGTCATTGTTTGATTGCTGGGACTATGTGATTGTGGGAGTAATGTAAGGAGAAAAAGTTTGGGTGAGAGCTTCCTTGTAGAATTCAAGAAAAGTTTGGTCTGGAAGATTCTTGCTTGCAAATGTATTAGCTTCGTTTATGGCTTCAAGAACACTGATGATTCCTAGGGAGAGTTCTTTTGGAGACTCTTAGGCTGCAATATTCTTTCTCTCAGAGAGAGAGAGAGAGAGAGAGAGAGAGAGAGAGAGAGTTACAAATTAAGGAAGTTGAGTGACTTGAGTCTTGGATTGTTGTGGTTTGGCTTTGGAATTTACTGTGGGAAGTATATTTTTCACATTGTTTTCTCCGTAGGGGAAATCATACAAATCTTTTTGTTGTATGAGGTTAGGTGGCCATTCTACATAACATCAATTCTGGCACTGACCCATTTAATATACATGATTCCATAATTTGGTTATGCAGAGAGTATCTTTTCTTGTTTTGTTGTTATGCCTTGGAGGAGGTGGCTATTTCTATGGCATGTAATATCTGACTTTGAGGTTGACAGATACGGTTCCCACAAATCATGCATATAAAGTTTATGTGGCTATAATTTTTAATACTTTAATTATTTTTTGCTCTCTATGGTGATTGTCTTTATTGTGTCCCTATGGTGATTGTTTTTATTGTGTCTCTTGTCCTTTTGATTTCTTTCTTCCAGACAAACATATAACGGTGAAAATGAAACACCATATTTAGATTTTGAGATGTACTGTAAGACACACCGCAATAAACTTTTCTCTGGCAGAAAAAATGTTAGATGCAACAATTCATTTTTGGTTTGGTGAATCCCTCTAGATCTTCATTGATCCGAGAGCAAAGGGTTAGGCGTTCGAATATTATCAGTTTTTAACACTACTAGAATTGAGTAGGTACTTTCTTACAAATTCATTTCTCAAGTTAGAGGAAACATAAGAAGCAAATAGAAACCTCTGTTTGAAATGCATTTTTCTTCCAGCCTTTCATTGATTTAATTTCACTTATCTTTTCTTTCTTTTGTTTGACTTGCCTTTCATTTATCTTTTACTTCATGAGCAATAGCGAGAATATTGGGCAGGAGTAATGCTACAGTATCAACTATTCTTTCATACATGACCAGTATGATGGAAAATATTTTCTATTTCACTCCTTCCTCAAAAACTATTTACCAAACAAGGAATCAATCATGCAATAGTAGTGACCTTGCTAGAGGTCCAATACGAGCATTTTTATTTAGGCAGTATTCTGTTCTTGCATATAGGCTAAAATATGCTCAGAACAGTCTTAAAAATTCAAGTTAGCAGCTCAACTTGGAGTTATCATTAAGTATAGGAACTGGGGATAGGCCTAGTAAACTCCGGAATGAGAATCTATACAAGTTTCTTTTGTTGGTTAGACGGGTGAATATTTCTATGCAACAATGGATCTGAGTTTAATTGTTAGTCATAGCAAGCCCTACTAATCACATGTGAGCATATAATATGGCTCTTTAATTAACTTTCTTTCTTTTTCCGTGATAGTGACGGTCGAATATTCTCTGTTTTCTGTCTCTTCAGATTGCTTGTTACTTATAGGAGCTTTCTTCCTTCCATGATAACAAATGGGAGCATTTTTGGCATATTGAGTGTGTTCCATTGTAGCCATAACTATAGAGTCTTTGTGAAAAATGTAACAGGCAAAGCATTCTTTGAACGCATGGATGAAAAGTGTCTGTCTAGGGGGAACCGTATCTGTTGATGTAATGAGAATCAGATCATTGAAAGAGTTAGGCTTTTCCACATTCCCTATGATGATGTCTTATTTTAAAAGTTATGATCTTCAAATAATTGGATGATCTTCAAACAGTCTTACAAATCAAAGAAAGTTAAAGGATTGTCTTGTCTTGATGTGGTTTGCTTTGGAGGTTACTATGACATGTAAGGGTTTTGCATTGTTTTCTCCGGATGGTGGATCATACTTCCTTTTATATACAAGGTAGGTCGTCATTCTACGTCCAACAGAACTGAGTGTAGTCCAATGTAAGTTCTTGCAAGGACACCACTTATTGTGTTTGTGTGTATAAATATATTAGAGTAATTTGGTTCTGTAGTTTAACCTTTATTTGCAAATATGATTGGGGACAGAGAGACGGTTGAGAAAGAGTCGGAGATTCCAGAAAGTGTGTTGCTGTTCTTGAAATGTTTTACATGGCTATGGACTTCATAGTAGGAAATGAGAATTTTGCATTGTATTCTCTGAAGATGTGATCTTTTCTTGTTTGTTAATATGCTTTGGTGGATGTGGCTATTTCTATGACATAAGATCTGAGTTTAACTATGAAAAATACAGTTCCCCACACATCATGCATATAAAACGTATACTATGGTTCTGTTTGTTAATTATATGTTGTTCTCTGAGGTGATTGTTTTTATTTTGTCTGTTGTGTATTTGATTTTAATACATATCTGAGATTTCTTCCTTCCATCCAAACTTAACGGTGAAACACTATGTTTGGAGTTTGAGATGTCATGTAAGCCACATTGCATTTAAGATTTGTCTTCTGTATCATGCAAAAATTGATTTTAGGCTGGGAGCACTGCATTTATCTGTCTACATCTTCATTTATCAGATTGCTAAGGGGGCTATGGTTTTGAAGATCAGTTTCTAACACTACTAGCATTTATAAGGTTTTGTCTTACAAATGCACAAATCAAGTTAGAGGAAACATATAAGCTGCTTATCCACTAATAGAAAACAAATAGAAACTGCTGCCTTAGGTTTCCTTCATTATATTTCTCAGAATCGCGTACAGACAGTTGCAAATACCTTACAATTTCCACTACTTTTTGGAGCAATTTTCCAGTGTCTTATCCAATAAAGTGTTGAAACTCTAGTTGTTATAATGCTTTCTGTCACTGATGGAAATTTGTGTTGGGTTTATGCCATTAGCAACCTTATTATTAGAGTGATATTATGGCCCCTATGTATTTAATATTCCTTCACAGAAATCTTCGAGAAGATTCTGACTGGTGTTGGTCAATGGCAGTTGGTCCGTCGATTGTTTCCACAATTGCTGAAGTTAGAGTGACTGTAAAAACTTTGAATCCTGCACGGGGAATTCACTCGTAGTTGTCATCTCATCTTTTTAATCCACATCTGTTACCTTGGATTTTGGTTGACTGTCTAAAATATACATCTATTTAATGATGATGCGTTGTAAGGTGCAAAAGCACCTAAGTTTAATTGTAAGGTGTTTTCTCTTAAGTTGATGCTTTAAATTTAATTGGCTTGTCTTTGCTCTCTTACCTTGGACTCTAGTTGGCTGTCTAAAATGTACACTGTTTCACTGATGATGCGTTACAAAGTGCAAAAGCATTGAAACTGTAGCCACTGTTGAAGTTTAATTATAAGGTGATTGTCCTCAATTGGTGCATTATATATAATTTTGACTTGGATTATTCTGGAGTTACTGGCCAGACTTGGAAGGATTCAGGATTGTCCTGTTGATGTTGGGATTTAGCATTGTTTGTTCCAGAACTACCACTTTTTGACTAACCCATTACAATTACCATTGTTAATTGTTACATATCAGGTGGGTGGCTATATCTATGAAACAAAAAATGTGGATTTTAGTTCAATGTCACTAACACAAAGCACGATACTCCATTACTACTATACAAATTATGACATGTCAGGTGGGTGCTTACATCTATTAAGCAAAAAAGAATCTTGGTGGTGTTTTAGTGTAATATCATTACTTAATACTTATTCATGTGAATATTCAGTTTGACTGCATTATGTTCCATCTGGTTTCATTTTATATTTTCTACAAAGTGCTGATTTACATGAAATTCATGGTATCTATTTGCATACTTAGTTATTTTCAATGAAAGCTACCCCTAATATACTATTTTCAGGTTCCTGTCACATGCCAGTGATGTCAGGCGTTAAAGCTTGAAGTCTGGAATCTTATTTCTCTTCTCTGATGCTTCAAATTGCAGAGCCGTAAAATTCGCTTGACACGGTAAAGGTAAAGCAAAGAACTGTTCTTGTACTTTCACAATTTGCGATTCAAAGGCTCGGCGGCGTTTTAACCTTTTACGCTTTTAAAATACGTCTATCTGAATTATTGCAAATATGGAGCTAGTTCTACTTTTCATAGGTGCACATTAAGCCGTCAAAATTGGAAGGATCTTTGAAAACATCATTCAATGGTTATGTTAAAATTGGCTTTTAGTGCTGTTTAGGATTAT
This sequence comes from Actinidia polygama, assembly GCA_030159135.1. Classification (NCBI taxonomy): domain Eukaryota; kingdom Viridiplantae; phylum Streptophyta; class Magnoliopsida; order Ericales; family Actinidiaceae; genus Actinidia; species Actinidia polygama. Next base: position 6,564,024 of record BRYF01000013.1, read on the forward strand.
TCAGACCAAATATGCTGAATTGTCTGCACTATTCTTGGGAGTTTCATGTACATGCAAGTAGTTGCCGTACGTCTTTGAACAGGATCTCTTGAGGGCTGATAACCTTAGAATATCACCTGGCTTTAGTTTTTAGTTGGTTTTAAGCGTGTAATTTTTCGTGCTAAGCAATCTAATCAAGGTACTGATAGCAATGGCAACAGGAACGGGTCTATATTGTGTTACATTGGTAAGTAGAATTAATTTAGCTAAGAACTTGTCTTTGTTATCTTGTTCAATGAGTCACTGTTTTTGTAGCCACTTTTGTCGCAATCTTCACTAATACGAAGATTAAGAAAAAATAGGATAAGATAAACAAGATTTTCACCACATTCTGTTGTGAAAATAGTGACTAGTGAGAGCTGGCCTGAAGTGTGGTGTTGGCTATTTTTCTGTTGAAAGATTTGTTAATGTGGAAGATGGAATAAAATGAACCGACGACATCACAATCGTTCATTTGATTTATTTGTTCATCTTGTAGGTATGGGTGAGCATCCATTGGGTCAGGTCGAGATTATACTACATATTAAAAAGGTTATGTTTACCTCAGTCCGATCTAACACGGCACAAGCCTAATGTTAAATTTCAAATCCCATCCCTAAAGACTTTTAAATTCCCAAACCCATCCACTCAACCTTCTAAATTTTAAATATAATTATATGTAAGAATTACTTTTATGATAATTTTTTCTTTAAACTTAAGTATACTATTAGTAATCTATAATACCTAAAAAAAATATTTTCAAGTTCTTAAATAATCCAAACGTATACTATTAGTATTCTATAATGCCACGTCTTTGTATTCTCTCACATTTTCTACATAAACAATTTTGTAAAATAATTAATATATTAGTTATTTGAGTTAGGCAGGGCTGAAAATTAAATTTTCAAACCTGATCTAAATGAGCTTGAAATATAAACTCAATCTATCCCAACAGGTTA
>BRYF01000013.1:6572500-6575000 GCA_030159135.1 Actinidia polygama
AAGCTTTTAAACCAAGCTTGAATAATCTGGGCTCGATGAGTTTATAATATTTAAAAATTTCAAGTTATTCAATCTCGCTCGTGATCGGCACGATAAACAAGCTAAACTCGAACATATTTTTTAAACTCATTAAATTTTAAAATCAAATTTAAATAAACTACTGTTTGACTTGTTTACACCCGTAGTTATTAGGGTGTTCTTTGGGGGGTTTTTCCCCTCCAAGTGTAGCTGACCCGACTCAAATTAAACTTATTGGTCCAGATCAAGTCTGAAGAGAGGTTTTGAGTCAGCCCCAGATGGGCCCAAAAAAAGCTCAGCCCATATTAGGTATATCTAGGCTCCGCCGCTCCGGGGCATTTCCAAATGAATCAAAAGGGCCTAATGAAACTAATTTCTAGGAAAAAAGAACTTCTCAAAACAACTTTTGCATTCCTGCGAAGCACAAAAAGATATTTTCGAATATTAGAAAATAGATTTTTGCAAAAAAATAAGAAAATGATATAAAAATAAATAATATTTTTTATTTTTATTTAAAAAAAAACGGTCTTTCTAACCACCACATACTTGGCAGTGGACACGCAAGATACATAGACTGTGTTAGTACCCGAGAAAAAAAATAATTTTTCTCTTTCATTGATGAAGTAACAATGAAAGAGAAAATATGTTTATATATATAAAAACCAAACATAAAGAAATAAATTAATTTTCTCTAAAACCTCTTGTCAATTAGTTTAACTACTTTCTCTTTCTTTCCATGAGTTACAAACATAGCTTTCGTTTTTCTATCAAATCTAAGATGTAATTTAGCTTGTATTTTGTAAGACGATCAAACAAGCAGGGGCGACGCCAGGTAGTCTCTGATGGGGTCAGTTGACCCCATCAGCCTTTAAAAAATGTTCAATTTTTTTTTTAGTGTTAAAATATTCAAAAAAAAAATTAGTGTTATATATATGTTTTAAAAAAATTTGAACCCATAAAAAAAATATAGAATACACATGATACCATTAACAAAAAATTCTGGAGCCGCCACTGCATACAAGAGATAGAGGAGATACTTCTAAAATCTTCCTTACCAAGCATAGCACAAATCTCCACGTTTCTATTCTATCAACCCAAACACGCCCTAAAACTATCCTTAAAAAAAATAAAAGAAATAAAAATATATTGCCTTGTGGCTCAAGTTAATTAACAATATAAACGAAGGCACCTTCCTTGTGGATTCCTCTCATTTTGGTATTGGGCTGAGATCCACTGCAACCCGAATTCCCGTAACCCCCATTTATATGTGATGGAACTCCCATTTTTGTGAACTCTGCTAAATGTGAACACATATTGTTAATACACTGCACAAAATTTTATGTCTTTATTTATTTTTTTGTTTAGTATACTTATTTTTTAAAAGATTTTTAGATACTTTGGTTTTCGAGTTAAAATAGGTTTTAGTAATTTTTTTAACATTTTGATTAAATTTTTATACTTATCTAGTTTGTCTTGACGAGAAATGATTCTGAAAATATTTTTTTTATTTAATTTGAGAAAAATATCACTAACTATAAAATAAAAAAAACGTTTTACTCAATACATTAGCTAAATTTTTCATCTTCAATGATTTTATTTTAATTTAAACAAATTAAATTTCATCGCACATGTCTTTGTTAAATAAAATTATTCATAAAACAAATTCAATTTAAAACCAATTAGAATTTTTCAGTTTGGAAAAACTTAACCATATTTATTTTTTACTAGATTGACTTAAAATACCTACTATAATCTTATTGATCTCAAACTTGAGAAAGATAAAAAAAGAAGAGAATATTGCTTCTAAAACCCTATTTTTGCAAAAAAAATTGTATGAGTTGGATGAAGTTGTATGAATAATTTAAAATAGTGTAACCATAAATAATATTAAATAAATATTGTAAACTCCCAATTAAATAACTTTAATGTTTTTATATTTATATCCATAAATAGTTAATTGTAATTCGTTAATTTCCTTAATTTACGTGCAACCTTGTTATTGAATCGTGTTATTTTTATATTCGTATTTATAAATACTTAATTTTAATTCGTTAATTTTTTACATGTCATGTGAAAAATTCACACTCCTAGAGGGACCCTCATTTTCAGAATTGCAATGTGGCTTAGTTCTTGATTGTTAAAGAGCTCGTGTTTAGATGAGAGCGTGCCCGTGGTAATACCGCGGGCGCGCCTACGTGGCTCAATGACATCCATCCATTTAAGAGTGGATGGAATAATTTTTTTTTTTTAAAGTCTCATCCACCCCCAAATGAGTGGATGTCATTAAGCATATCACGGACGAGCTCTCATCTGAACACGACTCTTGGTAAAAATACAATTGTTATTTTTTAAATAATAATATTTATTTTATTATTTTAACTGGATCCATTTATGTACATAATTGCACTCGAAACTCGAAAGTACAATAAGCAATACAAGGTCACCCTGCGCCGCACTGCAGACAATAACAGCCCTGCACCCA
>BRYF01000013.1:6597500-6602500 GCA_030159135.1 Actinidia polygama
TTGATGCCAGCCATGAATATGTTTGATTTGGTCGTATTGATATTCAGCCCTGAGTTTTCCCCAAATTTCTTTAAACACTCAATACTTAGTTCCACTGACCTAGTATCCCCTCTGGCAAACAGAATGAGATCATCAGCGAATGCAAGGTGGGTGATATTCAGATTTGCACATTTGGGATGATGTTTAAATTCTGGATTTCTTTTTAAACCTTTCATTTTTCTGGATAGAAATTCCAGACATATTGTAAATAGGAAAGGAGACAACGGATTGCCTTAGGCCTTGTTGTCCCTTGAAGAAACCATGCAAACTACCATTTATAGATATGGAGTATGTTGTAGTTGAGACGCATTGCATTATCCACTTTATAAACATGGCTGGAAACCCCATTTCCAAGAGCATGTCCTCTAGGAAGACCCAATTTATTGTGTCGTATGCTTTTTGGAGATCAATTTTCATGATGCATCGGGGAGAAATTCTCTTCCAGCAATATTTCCTCAGAAGCTCTTGGACCAGATATATGTTTTCTGTCATGCTGCGATTTTGCACAAATGCCGACTGTGCTGGGTCAATCAAATCCTCTAATATGGGGGAAATCCTCGAAGTAAGGATCTTGGAGATAATCTTATAGACCACATTGCAACATGCAATTGGTCTGAAATCTTCAACTTTTGAGGCGTTTCCAGACTTGGGAACCAAAACAATTGTGGCATGATTGATTTGCTTGAGGATCCTCCCCGATCTGAAAAACTCTTTGACTGCTGCGCATACGTCTGCCCCTACGATGCTTCAGGATTTTTTAAAGAAACAAGCATTAAAACCATCTGGCCCCGGAGCCTTTTCATCTCCTATATCAAAAAGAGCTGTCTTGATTTCATCATCCATGACTGGCCGAATGAGTAGTAAGCTCTGATCTTCCTGCACCAATGGGCCCTCTGCAAGGATTTCTCTTTCCAACCTCGGCCATTCAATTTTTTTGTCCCCAGCAGATTCTTATAGTACTCAATAAATAAAGAGCTAACCTGATGGGGGGAGGTGGTGGCAACCCCTTCTGCCGTGGTTAGGGAAATAATCTGGTTCTTGACTTTGTTGCTCTTGATCAGATCATGAAAAAAGATATATCTTCTTTAAACATATGTGTAATAGTAGTAAACTAGTAACACTAAAATATTTAGGGGTCCTGTGCCCCTAGTCCTTAATTCTAATTGTTAGAATTAAATAACAACTTTGTCACTTAAAATCGACCCCTGAATGATTTTTAGTTTATTATTTTAGGTTATAATTTTTAATTCATTAGTTTAGTTTATATATATATTTATTTTTTTTTGTGATTTTTGTTAGTTTAGAAATTGTATTTTTATGTCTTTATCTATATATAACATGTAAATGTGATTGAGCAATAGAAATCGTACATTTCTGTCAACAGTTCCATGATTATCCCTAGACCTAACAAGGGTTGCAAATGAACTGAGTCATTCGTGAGCAGGCTCAGGTTTGGCAAACGAACCGAGCCTTATTCATGTTGCATATAAACGAGTTCGAGTTTCAATATAAGGCTAATTTAATAAACGAGTCGAGCTCGAGTTTATCAAACCTCGGCTTGAGCTTAGTTTGAATAAAGTAAAAAAAACTAGGACAAAAAAATATCATTACATAATTTATAAAGAGTGAGAGTCTTCATAGTTCACTATACATAAGGGGTAGGACATAGTTGATAATTTATAAAATATATATATATATATATATATATATGTTTGTAATAAATAATAAAATTTTATTTGTAACATTACTTGTTTAAGTGTATAAATATATAACTTATTTGGCTTTCTAAAGCTTGCGAACATGCTCGAGCTCGTCTCGTTAATTTTTCGCTGAATTCGAGTTCAATTGAGCTTAAGAATGAACTCGCAAAAATCTTAATAAACAAGTCCGATTGCATTAAAGCTCGGCTCGGCCGGTTTGCGGCCTAGGGCTAACTTCAATTTATTTGAATGCCCTTTCTGGTCTTACTCGGTCCCCTTGCCAATTACGTTCGTCAACGTCCTCCATATGTTAACATTGTGATCATTAGTCATTAGTCATTAGTCATTGTGGAAGACTTAAATCACGCAAAGCTTTTTCAACGGAATCTATGTTTTGGTTAATGGAAAACACGTATGTTTAGATAGGAAAACGTTGATACATTTTTTATTATTGAAATAATTTTTCATAACTCACTCGTTGTTATCGGCATCACCATCACCACTATCATCTCCATCACCACACAAGATATAATTGTTATATATATATATATATATATATATATATATATATATATATATATATGTGAGTGCACAGTGTTTTTTGACCACTAATTTTTTTACCAATTTTGCCCCTGCCCACCATTTTTTTTTTATTTTGGCCCTTCCCATTTTATTTTTTGATTTTGCCCCTTACCATTTTTTTCCGATTTTGTCGATTTTGCCCCTAGCCATTTTTTTTACTGATTTTACCCCTACCCATTTTTTTTTTCGATTTCGCCCCTACCCAATTTTTTTTTTACTTTTTACCACCATTTTTTCCCGCTTTTGCCCCTACCCATATTTTTTTTAATTTTTTGCCGATTTTTTCCCTAACCACCATTTTTGTTTTTTCATTTTGGCCCTTCCCATTTTATTTTTCGATTTTGGCCCTTAGCTTTTTTTTCCGATTTTGCCCCTCTTATATATATATCCGATTTTGCCTCTACCTATATATTTTTTTTAGATTTTTCCCCCTAACCAATTTCTTTTTGCCGATTTTGCCACTGATTTTTTTTCCCCAATTTTGCCCATCGTAGTCTCTTTGTTTTTGTTATAATGATTTGGATTCAATGCAATATAAGTGACAATATATATTTGGCATTTACCTAGCAAGACTAATTTTTCATCTAAGTTAATGCCAAGTGTGTCTTACTTGCACAAATGAAGATCGAGTTATGTTTTTATGATGAAAATGCCCTTGTCCCTTTACTAAATTTTTTTCCCAATTTTGCCCCTACCCATTATTTTTATTCCATTATTTTTGGCCGATTTTGCCCCTAGCCATATTTTTTTCCGATTTTACCCCTAACAATTTTTTAATTTTTTTTTGTTGATTTCGCCCCTACCCAATTTTTTTTTTACTTTTTACCATAATTTTTTTTCCGATTTTGCCCCTACCTATATAATTATTTTTCAGTTTTTTATCGATTTTCTCCCTAACCAATTTCTTTTTGCCGATTTTACCCCTGAATTTTTTTTTTCGATTTTGCCCATCTCAGTCTCTTTGTTTTGTTATAATAATTTGGATTCGATGCAGTATAAGTGACAATATATATTTGGCATTTACCTAGCAAGACTAATTTTCATCTAAGTTAATGCCAAGTGTGTCTTATTTGCGCAAATGAAAATCAAGTCATGTTTTTATGATGAGAATGCCGTCGTAAAATTTTTCATTTATCAAAATTAGCCTTCAAAGGACTTTTGTTGTGCTTTTATTGCTCGAATTTGTCTACCACGGCTGCGTTACAGTTACTATTTAGTGTTTTTATTATTCCTTTTCTTTAATCAGCATTTTATGACATGGGAAGAATTTTAAAAAATTAAAAATTTGAATCTGTTAAAGGTTATATATGTTTGCAAAAAAAAAAATTATTGACATTTGTTGTGTTTTTATTTGCTTAGATTTGTTAACCATTGATGATTTACCGTTCCTCTTTATTATAGCACATGCATACTACCACTACTCATTTTTTTTCCGATTTTGCCCATTTCTTTTAATGTTAGTGAATAGTAACCATTTACCACCATTTTTTTCGATTTTGCTCCTAGCCATTTTATTTGTTCCATCATTTGTTTTTTTCTTTTTTTCGATTACCATTTTTGTTTCCGATTTTACCCTCCTTCCATTTTTTATTTTTTAATCGAATTACTTGCTCGTGCATAGCACGGGCATACCCCACTAGTAAGTATATATATAAGCAAAGCTTTTTCAACGAAATCTATGTTTTGGTTAATGGAAAACACATATGTTCAGATATGAAAACGTTGATACATTTTTTATTATTGACATTATTTTTCATAACTCACTCGCTCTTATATATAACTGTTTTATTTTTTATTTTTTTTTAAAAAAAGTGTTTTAATTTTTTACTTAAAAAATGTTTAATTTTTAATATTTTGAAATTATTTTAAAAAATAAAAAAATAATTTATTTTAAAAAAAACTGTTTTATTTATAATTTTTTAAAAAAGGAAGTTTCATTTTTGTAATAACAAACTGTTTTCACATTGCAACCGTCTAAAAAAGTCGGAGTTAAATATGTTCAAATTAAAATATGTAGAATGAAAATAGAATTTGAATAAAAGTTGAACAATATAAAATAAAAATTACTCTTAAATTTACGTATAACCACAAAACTATTGTGTCATTTTTTTCGGATTGTAATTATTGTGAGTTGTGACATTTGAGAGAACGCATCAATTACAAAGAAATTTATGTGGAATTCATGGTTAAGGTAAGAAAAACTAAAATAAGATTCAAATCGATATTTAATGATATGTTAACAGGTGTTGCACGTAAACAAACGACCCAGTTATCTCTCTATTTTTCTCTCTATATATTCCAATATGGAGATAACCAATTGCGCCGCCGCCGCCGCCGCCGCCACCAAAAGGTAGGCAGATAAATACTCCAACCCAGATTGGGCATTCACTGCCCTCTTTGACTGATGTATACATTTTCTGCTAAAATCAATCCAAAAACGTGTACTCTTCAATCCAAAGACTGATGTATACATTTCTCTCTATCTAACTTCAAAAACTTGAACTTTTTCTTTGATTCTTTTTGTGTATTAACTCAGATGAGGCCATTTTTGGTGGAGTGTTACATGAATAAAGTAAGAAAGTCATTCTCGTCCTTTTTTTCCAGGTCGATTTTGACTCGGTCGATCACTGTAAATTTGGATTGTCAAGCATAGAGTGGTCGGCTGGTGATTTTGGGTGG
>BRYF01000013.1:6607500-6612500 GCA_030159135.1 Actinidia polygama
CTTTAACGTAATTTGAAATTTTTTTTTTACTAAAGATTAAAAAAAAGTTTTTAAAATTATTTGTCTTACAGAAAAATGCAGATTTACCATACTCGCATTTGGATTTTTTTGTAATTGGATTAGATCGGATATTTGATTTGCATCCGATCCATTGACATGCCTAATTCAAAATAAGGATATGCTTAATAGGTAATTATTGGTTATTATTTGGCTATTAATAAGTAATTATTAGTGTCTTCAATTTATGTGGTTTTTCATGAAAAAAATAAAAAATAATTTCTGAAAAATGGATTCATGTCAAGTCAAACGCCGAAAAACAATATTTTAGCAAATTCATTTCTAAAAAATATTTTATCCGAAAAGTATTTTTTTGAGAAAATATTTTCCGTCCAAAACAAACATAGCGTAAACTAAAGATTGCATCTATATTTGTCTTATAGAAACTATTATATAGTTTTATTATTCTATGGCCCACAATAAACCAAGGTTGAAACTGTTATCTACAAAATGATTTCACTGTTCTATTTCATGGTAAACAAATGTGTGTTTTGGAAAATGATTTCATTGTTCTATTTCATGGCACAAAAATTTCCATTGATTTGTGGAGTTCATAGAGCCACCAGCTTAGAACCCAAAAAGAAAAATTCTAGCATATGGACTTTAATGTACCTGATAATTAAAGAGATTGGTGATTCAAATATATTTTACCGATACCAAATTATGAAACATTGCATAAATTATAATATCGCACCGTGTGGATGAAACGGGATCAATAGGAAACCTACCAGTCCAAGTCGAATGAAAGACGCAATGCTTTGAATGGCATGAATGTCGAGGGTTCACGTTACAATTATTGTAAAAATTTATAGTTAAATTACGTTCAAATTAAAACGAAAATAAAAGTTAAAAGATATAAAATAAAAGTTACCCATATTTATGCATAAGCCCAAAATTATTGGGTCATTTTTTTTGATTTTAATTATTGTGAGTTGTGACATTTGACAAGATAAGCATCTATTACAAAAAAATAAAATTGGCGTGACACTTGACAAGACACTTGTGGTTCATCTTTCTTCCAAGTTGATTTTGGTATTGTGCCAATCAAATTTGACTGGTAATTATTTATATATTATTTAAAATATAAATTATATTTTATGTTTTATATTTTTATTTAAATATTTATTAATTTTATTAATTTTTATTATATTAATTAAAATTTTAAATTAGTGTTTTCATTAATAAACTGTTCAGTTAAAATATATAGATTAAAAAAAATATGACCGTTTGAAAAATATAATCATTTTAAAAATATATTCTTTAAAAAATATTATCATTGAAATAAAGTGACTATTTAAAAAAATATGACGATTGAAAAAAAAATCTTGAGAATATAATGAATAAATAATATTAAAATAAAAGTATTTAGTACAACTGTGAGATTAAAATTTAAGCAGCAAAATTTATACAAAACGCTTTTTGTAATAAAAAATAATCAAAGTACCCTTACTTGTTTTTTTTTTTTTGGTGTCCTTTATGTGCTTTTTGTCCTTCTCTTTTTGAAAAACAACATAGGTTTTGAGAAAATTAATTAATTTACTAAAAAAATTATCTCCAAATTTTTTAAAAAAAAATATTTTGCCTTTTGTAAAGATCATGATACATCCAAACGTTCTAGTAGACGTGGATGGAAGGTCTACATTATAAATGTTTAAAAAAATTTAAATTAGATATGTTCAAATTAAAATATAAAAAATGATAATAAATTAAATGAAAAATAAAAATTACCCTTAAATTTACGTATAAGTACAAAACTATTGTGCCATTTTTTTTTGAATGGAATTGCTAAAAATAGTTCAAAAGACTGTCGATAGTGTATAAAAAAATATATAAAAATATATAAAAGTGTATTAATAAATATAAAAAATATATCAAAAAATTATATTTTTTTTATCATTTTATACTCCTTGAGCGATCAATAGCAGGACCGTTTTTCGAATTATAATTATTGTGAGTTGTGACTCGAGGCTTTCATGAATCTTCAGTTTGGACCCGATACGGAGACTGTAAATGTTGGTTGTCAAGATTATACTAGGCCTGTGATTTTGTGTGGATTATCATGGTTGAAGAGTCATAAAGGCGTTTGAAGATAGCGATTAGTAGATAGGGATGTTGAGAGAGAGAGAGAGAGAGAGAGAATCTCTGAGAGGAGATGAATCTTTAGAGATGATTGAAGAGAGAGAAGAGTACTGAGCGATGTTTAGAGAGAGAGAAAACTATTTGTGGAGCTGATGTGTGGAATATAAAACGTGGACCAGTTTTCTTGCCATGTTGTCGGACCATGTTGTGAGTTGTGACGTATGACAGCAAAGCATCCATTACAAACAAAATTTTTGACGGTGACATTTGTGGAAGAAATTTGTGGTTGAGTTTCTTCCACGTCGATTTAGTTAAATTTGAACAGGTAAAAAATAAAGGAAAATAATTTTTACACTCCAAATTTTGATTTCTACACTCCTATTTATTTTAGAGTGTAGAAATCATTTTAAAGAGTGTAGAAATAAATTTCCAAAATAAACTACATTTTACATTTCTGTACTTTTATTAAATATGTTTTAGATCCTTCTATTTTTAATTATATCATTTTGGTTCAAATATAGTGAAGCTGATGCACTAACATTTACTCTTTTCATCAGAAAGAGTTAAAAGGCTATTTTAGCCTACACCAAGCGCATGGTAAAATGACCAAATTAGCCCTCTCAGCCAGGGATTACGTGATTAACGTGTTTGGTAAAACTTTAAAAAATAACCTTTAACTAGTACTTGATAAAAGTGTTTATATATTTTTTTGGGGTTTCCTTTGTGTTTTTTTGTCCTTTTTATGAAAAAAAAACACATGTTAAGAAAATTAATTAAATTTTATTTGAATAAAAGTTTGCTAAAGATTAAAAAAAAAAATCTCCAAAAACATCTAAAAAATAATTTTTGTTATTTGTAGGGATCATGTGTGTGGTACATAGCTATTTTCATTCACAAATTTTAATAGATGTGGATGGAGGATCAGCATTGCAACTGTTTTAAAAGTTCAGAGTAAAATATATTTAAGTTAAAATGTGAAAAAAAAATAAAATTTGAATAAAATTAAAAGATATAAAATAAAAATTACCCTTAAATTTATGTGCAAGTACAAAACTATTGTCTCATTTTTTTGGGATTTTAATTATTGTGTTGTGACATGGAGCTTTCGTGAATCCTAAGTTTGGACCCATAGAAGACTGTAAATGTGGATTGTCAAACATAGAGTGGGCACGTGATTTTAGGTGGTTTGTCATGGTTTTGAAGAGTCATAAAAAAAAGTGATTGAAGAGAGAGAATAGTTGGTAGGGATGTTGAGAGACAGAGAGAGGGAGAGGGAGAGGGAGAGGGAGAGGGAGAGGGAGAGGGAGAGAGAGAGAGAGTCCCTGAGAGGAGAGAGATCTATTAGATCATTAGAGATAATTGAAGAGAGGGAAGAGTACATAGGGATGTTGAGAGAGAGAGAGAGAGAGAGAGAGAGAGAGAGAGATGTATGTGGAGCTGATACAGAGGGTTCCTTAGTGTGTGTTTTTCCCTCTCTTTGTGAAAAAAACTATGTTGAGAAAATTAATGAAATTTTATAAAAAAATTTGATAAATAATTATTGTTGAAAAATAAATAATAATAACAACAAAAAAATTCTTAACAAAACAAGCACAAATTAACTTACAAATCCTTAAAAAAATAAATACGAGAAGACAAACACACATAATAAATCCTTAATAATACAACACACAATAAATTCGTAATTAAGTGAAGAGTACAAGGGTAAAATAGTCTTTTCACATATGCTTCTCGAAAGCAGTTTTCAAAAGCACTCCAAAAGGGAGTTGCCAACAATTTTAAGCTCAAAAGTTCTTACAAAAAGTTTTGCCAAACGTATGATTTTTTAACTTTTGTTAAGCCAAAAGTTATTTTTCAGCTACGGCAAACACCCACTTAACCAGTCACCAAATTGCTATATGACTTTTATTATGAAGTCATAGTTATTTAATTTTCCTATGAGTTATCTAATTATCATACGCATAAAGCAAAGTGTGAATTTATTTGATGAATCTTCCATTTTTGCAAAAAAGAAAATTAAAAGATAAAACCCAACTTAAAAAGATAACAAGAATTCTAAAAGGAAAATTTCTCAAAAATTACTAATCATAATTAAATTCAAAAGTATCACTTAAATAGTAACATAATTGAATCAAACTTAAGAATTGATCAGCTTCTAAATTTTGAAAATAATATAATATAAACGATTCCATGAATTGGGAAACAACCATCAATTATTTTTAAATAATTAAGCATTTTAATTGAGACTTGGAGCTCTTTCTATATCCTTTGATATGAATTAATATTTTAGGCATTATTTTGAATGTGGGCCCTTTAGAATTTTAACTTTAGACCTAATATAAAAGGGATATAAAAATATTAGTGACCCTATTTTTTTTTTATTGAAAATTTAAGGAGGTTAGGGGTGAGCATTCGTCGGGCCGGACTTATACTACATAATAAGAGGGTTTATGGCTATTTACGTCTGGCCCAACGCGATGAGAGTCTAATATTGAATTCGCAAGTCCAGTTTTAAATTTTTTAAATTTTCAAGTCCAAGCCCGCTCACTAAGTTCATTTATTAAGCATTAAATATATTTAAATATTTAAATTTTATTATTTCTAACAGCTTTTAACTTTGTTTTCAGCTCAAAAGTAACATGCGCTGTCCTCAGTATTATATTGTATAAGGAATAAATGAGGCTATAGTATACGATCTCTTTCTATAAATAGCAAGCAAATTCCACAACACAGACCATTCCTCCACTTGTGCTTAGTTGTTTTTCAGAGCAATATCATGGATGCATTGCCAACTTATAAATCTCTCAAACCCATCAAAACCAGTAGAGATGTAAGTAACAGTGAAGATGGACAGCCACTGAGCC
>BRYF01000013.1:6637500-6640000 GCA_030159135.1 Actinidia polygama
AGAATCACACTGTTGATTGTTGCTGGGTTCTCCATGGTCGTCCATATGGTTGTTCGATTGCGAGGAGGAAATGATCTATATCTCTGTAGAGGAATATCAGCGTCTCTTGGCTGCTCAGTCCTTTTCTGCTATTGCTACTCTAGCCTAGACAAGTGCTTCTGCCACTTGTGATGCTACTCATATTCCTTGGGGGGTTGACTCTGGTGCCTCCAACCACATGACGACCACTACTTCGATTCTCTTAGGTGTTTCTAATTTTGGTCGCTTTCCTCGTGTCACGCTTGCTGATGGATTCACATCACAGATTCATGGTTTGGGTACCACTAGTTTGTCTTCTTCTTTTTCATTATCTTCTGTCTATTTTGTTCTAAAATTTTCTTTTAATCTTTTGTCCGTTAGTAAACTTACCAAGTCTATGAACTGCCCAGTAACTTTTTTTCCTTCCCATTGTGTATTTCAGGATCTCTAGATGGGGAAGAAGATTGGTGGTTGGTCCTAGTGCAGTGGCCTCTATTATTTCGATGCAAACTTTTCTCCTTTTGTGGCTTTCCAATCGACTGTTTATCCTTACCAATTACACTGTCGCCTTGGTCAACCATCCCTCCAAAATTTCAAGAAGCTCGTCCTCTCGTGTCAGTCACTTTTTCGTGAAATATGTGAGTTTAGTAAGCATATTTGTGTGTGCTCCCTCCTTGTGTTGAGCGTCACGTGTCTAGTTTGTTTCACTTAGTTTACCTTGATGTCTGGGCCCCTTTTGGGTTCCCTCTCATTTAAGTTTTCATTATTTTATTATTTTCATTGATGATTATTCACGTGTCACATATCTTTACCTCATGAAGGATCAATATGAGTTGTATTCAATCTTTAAATCCTTTTGTAATGATATAAATATGCAGTTTGGTGCTCTTATTAAATTGTTTTAATCTATTAATGCTCGTGAGTATTTTCACTCTACTTTGTATGTTTTCTTTGATAACCACAATATTATTTATTAATCTTCTTGTGCGCAAACTCCACAACAAAATGGACTTGTCGAACGTAAATTGCGTCATTTGTTAGATGTTACCCTTGCTATCTCTCTTCATATGCATGTTCCCAAGTCGTATTGGAGTGATGCAGTTCTTACGGGTTGTTACCTTGTGAATCATATGCCCTCCACTTTTTTAGGTGGTTAGATTTCACATCGTGTGTTGATTCCCGACCGTCCCTATATACTCTTACCTCCTCGTGTCTTTTGTTGTACTTGTTATGTTCATGCTCTCGATCCCGGGCGTGACAAGCTTGATCCGCAGATGATTGTGTTTTTCTTGGGTATTTGAGAACCCAAAAAGGGTACAAGTGGATTCTCCTGTGTTTAGGTGTACTTTTGTGTATGCGGATGTTACCTTCAATGAGTCCCTACCCTACTTTCCCAGTGACCCTAACGATCTCGATCACTATATCCCTATCCGTGTTCCATCCGTACCCCCAACTTTCCCAGTGCCCCGTCCTCCAGTTAAGCCACTACATGTTTATATTCGTCGCAATAAAGTGGCCATTGCTCCGGTACAAGTTTATATTCATCGCAATAAAGTGGTAATTGCTTCGGTACCTGTTCCACCTCCTTCTGCTACTTCTGGTGACTTCTTGTTTGTGACTGCCTCTCTTGGTGCCCTTGACATTGACTCTTTTCCCATTGCTCTTCGAAAGGGTAAATGTATTTGTACTTCATATCCTATTACTCAGTTTGTTTCTTGTGATCATTTATCTTCTTCACGTACATTTATCATGTTTGTCACTATTGCTCATGTTCCTAAGTTAGTGTCGGAAGCCTTGTCTTTTCCTTGCTGGAGGCAAGCTATGTTTGAAGGGATGTAGCGTTACATGACAATAGTACTTGGGAGATGGTCCCGCTTCCTTCTGGGAAGTATGTTATTGGTTGTCGGTAGGTGTTTACTGTGAAATACCTTCCTGATGGGACCGTTGAGTGCTATAAGGCGTGCTTGGTTGTCAAGTGCTACACCCAGACTTACGGTATTGACTACGCCGAGACCTTCTCTCTTGTGGCCAAGATTGGGTCTTTTCGTATTTTTATCTCCTTTAGTCGCTAATCTTTGGTGGCCCATGTATCAGTTGGATGTGAAGAATGTGTTTTTTCATGCTGATCTTTAGGAGGAAGTCCATGTGAAGCAACCTCCTGGGTATACACACCCGTCAACCCCTATGGCCTTAAGCAATTTCTGAGAGTTTGGTTTGGAAAGTTCAGTGAGGTGGTTTAGCAATTTGGCATGCACGTGTCAGTCTAATCATTCGGTGTTCTCTAGTATGACTGAGAGGGAAGAGTATTTCGTTGATCATGTATGTTGATATTACACTCAGGGCATTGTTGATTTGAAGAATTTCCTTCAGGGACTGTTTCACACCAAAGATTTGGACAAGTTATGATTTTTTTTTTTGGGATCGAAGTTGCCCGGTCTAAGGAGGGGATTAGTTTGTCCCAAAGGAAGTGTGCTTTGGATAT
>BRYF01000013.1:6677500-6680000 GCA_030159135.1 Actinidia polygama
AAGCTTGATTTGAAAACTTTACGAATTTCATAATATTTTTTAAACATGAATTTATTCAAGACAAATTATTTAACACATCGAACACAAGTCAAGCTTAAGTTAATTTATGCAACTACCTTGTGGTTAGCCTATATATATATATATATATATATATATATTATCAAACATTAACCTCCTACTTTTTTGGCTTTTAATGGGAATCCAATTTGAGGGAGTTTCTTTTCTTTTCTTTAATTCTTTTTCCTAAAAAGATGTGTTGAGTAGAGCCACACGGTCGTTTCAATGTCTTTATCGAATCAGTTTTAGGAAACTTTTTCTGAGAACTGTTTTGCTTTTTTCACAAGCTCATCTAATTGAGAGCAGTACCAATGTCGAGCAAATCAACTGATGATGAACTCTGATCCACAACCAAATCAATTAATTAATTCTTTAATAATCTGCATGCATGAATACGTTCGAAATTTGTGCAGAAAGTGTTGTGATTTTGAATTTTGGTCTCCCATGGACCACAGGGAGAGAGAAAAATCTTTTTTTATTTGTGATAACCTAGGGATCGCCGCTTATATACACTATAGTTAACAGCTTGGACAAATCTCGATTTGATATGTTTGGGAGGCAATATGACCTGAAGTTTTCCCTTATTTTAAGGAGCTTTTAAGGATATTGAAAATACAGTGTGTTAGACTATTATGAAGGTGTTGTTGGATAAAATTGAATGTTGAAAATTAAAAAATGAATGATGAATATTTTAAGTTAAAAAAAATTGATAAAATTTTTACGTGTTGAATTGTAACTGATTGATATATTCAAAAAGATAAATCTAATTTATATAGATATGTTCAACGAGATAAAGTTAGAAAAAAAATTGAATTTGCTCTTTCAATTTATAAAAGAAGTGGTGGTGGTATGGTGATAGTGATTTGCTAGTGGCAACGCTAATGTAATCATAGTGGTGATTGTGATAGTGACAAAAGGATGGTGATAATTGTGGTGATTGAGAGAGTGATGCATGCGGTGGAGGTATAGAAATGGTGGTTGTAATAGTGTAAGGTTGTTGTAGGGTGGTAGTAAAGGGTGGTGGTATGGTGGAAGTATGGTGACGGTGGTGGTATTGGTGGTTGTGATATCGATAATAATGGTGGTGTTCAAATGGTGGTATAGGTGGAGGTGGTAGTGGAAGTGGAGGGATAGTAGTGGTGGTGGTAGTGGTGGGGTGGGGTGGGGTGGGGGTGAAGGATGGTAGATGGGTGGTGGAATGGTGGAGAAAGAAAAGGGTTGTGACAGTAAGGGTTGTGGTATTGGTAGGTCAAGAGAGAGTGATGGTGGTGGTGCTTTTTTGGTATTAGTAATGGTGACAACAGTAGTAGTGATGTTTGGGGCATTGGTAATGGATGGAAAGGAGGGGGGTGGAGGGGGAGGGGAGTGGGGGTGGGGTGCTCATTGTAGTAATAGCGGTGGCGAAAAAAGTGGTGTGAGGGTGAGAGTGGCAATGGAGGTATGCCTCGTAGTTGTCATACTGATTACTTACAAATTAAGTAATAATGTTGTTACTTAAAAAATTTATACTAAATTTTTAAGAGGTACTTAATTTTTTAAGTGATATAAAAAATAATTATCAAACGAACTTAATTTATTTTTACTTAATGCATTTAATATTAAGTGCTTAATTGTCCTTTTTTATTTTTTCACTTTTCTTTTCTCTTCTCTTTCTATCTTTTGTATTTTTCTCTAGGTATTAACATTCTGAAAAATGGACTAGTGAGCAAATCGTAAAATAAGTCAGCTGGACGGGTCATTGGTTCAACTCGATGGGTTATTAGTTCAAAGTATTTGATAAAAACAAATATAAAAAAAGTGGACCTAAATAAAATTAATGAGTCCTTTTCAGTGCACTCACGGGGGCCAGAGGCTACAAGCAAGAAACCTCACCTCAGCTCGTGAGGATAGTGAATAACCAAAAATTGAATGCTTTGCAGTGTCCTTCATAAATAAAAGGAGACATGGATCTTCCCAAATGTACCTTCTCCACCAATGCAAACAAGAGTGTGTGTTTTTTTATCTGTAAATAAAAGAATTCATTAATCAAGTAAGACATGTACAAAAATCTCTGAGCATGCTCGAGAGACAGACAGTAGACCTTTGGCCTGATCAATCTAAAACCATTGTGACATCCAAAATAAAATGCCTGCCCCTGCAACCAAGGCCAACAAATTGAGACCCCAATAGCAGAGAGCAAACACTCAAAAAGGAAACAAGAGTTATTCTTGCCTGTACGAGTATTTGATGTTGTTTATAATTTTTTTAATTTTTTCTATCTTTACAAAATTGTGTTAAGAGTAATTGTCATAACTTCTGCTTCTATTTGTGACGAAAATAATTTTAAAATATTAAACAAATTAGATTTATGAATATTTTATTTTGATACTCTTTAACTTCTCCAATTTGGAATAAAAATAGATTTATTAAGATTATTTTTGTTTTTAGTAAAATATATTTTTAT
>BRYF01000013.1:6690000-6692500 GCA_030159135.1 Actinidia polygama
GTCTTAGATGTTCC
This sequence comes from Actinidia polygama, assembly GCA_030159135.1. NCBI lineage: Eukaryota > Viridiplantae > Streptophyta > Magnoliopsida > Ericales > Actinidiaceae > Actinidia > Actinidia polygama. Next base: position 6,690,015 of record BRYF01000013.1, read on the forward strand.
AAGAATATTAATAAAGAAGCAAAGCAATTCATAACAAGCTATCTCTTCTACCATCTTAGACCATCCCCAATCCTCCGATGATTCTTCATCAAATCTTTAAAAAAAACTCAACTTATCCCAAAAACCGATTTTAAGAAAATGGAACAAACATTTCAATCGAATCTTTTAAAAAAAATTCCTAAACTTATCCCCACAAGTTTCTTAGAATCTTTCTAACGAATTTGTTAAAAAGCTTGTCTATTCATTCATTTGATGAAAAATTATTGTTTCAGTTTTGAAATCAATTTTGTAGAATGTTTTTTTAGGAAATTGTTTTAGAACTTATTTTTTTAAAACATAAAAATTCATTGTTTACTGAAAAAGATTTTTGAGAATTTAAAAACATCCTTTTAATATTTTTTTCAAAAATTTATTCATTCTTTGCGAAATTCCTAGAAAACAAATTTCGAAAACCATCAACTAAATAAATTTTCTTAAAACTCTTTTGCAAAATTGATTACTTAATTTGAAACCAATATGGTGACAGGATTGGAGCTCATCTTTGCCATTTTTTAATAAAAATCTTTAACTTTGATATTCTTCAAATTTAAATTTGATGAAAGAATTGGTGAAGGGTTGGAGGTATAAAGACAGATTGCAAGAATCAAGGCCAAGACTGAACAGAGCACATCTAGTCTACAATCAAGCAAGATCATTCAAAATTAATTTTGTATATTTTCTTATCTGTTGCATTGACTTAGACAAATCTGTAACTGCTGCATAGTTTTAGACAAATTGATGTACATTGCTATAAATAGTTTTTTCTGACTATGGTATATAAGTCAGCTCTCATTGAAAAACAGCAATGTTATTTCTTTTATAGGAGTTGCCATATTAGAAGCCAAAGATGAGATGTTCAAGTAGATAGGAAAGTGTTAATCTTACCCAAATTCGTTTGAAGTCGTAATGTGTTAGTCCTCAGATTCTTTCAAAATCATGGATTTGAGGAGTTATTTGATTCTCATTTGCGAATTTTTAGTGTTTGTCCTATCTCGTATAATTAGAATTGTGAGGTTGGTAAGTTATTCAAATATTTAAAATAATACTTTTTAAAATGGAAATCTAATTAGAAACCCTTTTGAATTTTACAATTTTATCGCCCCACCTCACTTTAGTTTGGGAATAGAATAAGTTTGGGACAAGGTATTTGCAAATAGGGAGTGGAGAATAAGCACCCTTAGGTTTGAGGATCATTATGTTCTATTCCTATTCATGTTGGGCAATGTATGATTGCATTTGCACCCACGACAACCTAGAATTATGAGGAATGTTTTAAGGGTGCTGCTAATTACAGCTTAATAAAGAGTGTTTTAAGGAACATAAATTGCTAAAAAAAAAATTAGTATTTTAATATACATTTTAATATTCTATCATATATTTTTATATACTTAGCGGACATTTTAATATATTTTTTGTGTCTACAATCCAATGGACTATATTTAACATTTTCCATTATGTCCTATATATATATTTTTGATATAACCATTACGTCCTAATTGGGATAGTTAATTTATAATTAATTTAAATTTTATTTTTTTGAGTTTTTTTTATTTTTAGTAAATTTTTTAATCGTTTGATTAAGATTTGATAGATGATGTGATATGACTTAGTTTTTAAGCATTACCAAACGGAGCCTAAGTCAAATTTTGCAATTATTTCTAGACAAAATTTGTCCAAAGTCTCCTCCAAGATGCATGCATTAAGCATTAATTATAAACTTGATGTTATTGCTTTTATATGGACTACACGTGATCGATTTTTATTACTTTTTTAAATATATTAATAACAAAAGGGGTGTAAGTGATACAATTAAATAGTTAAGAGAGTCAATATAATTCACTTTTTAGATGAAGGATAAAAATAACAAAAGATAATAGTTTATGGCGTGTTTGTAAAATTAAGCCTTCATTTTTAATTGATTAAATTGATAGCGTTTTATGGAGAAATAGAGTAAAAACTCAAAATAAATAAATCATATTAAAAAAATAAATATATATTCTGATAATTCTTCAATAATGCCAAGTCCAAAAATTTCCAATTTATATCATTATTCATTATTATTTTCATTTCGTTTTGAAAAAGTTGGGCACAGACCTCGGTCCCACCATTCGAAAAAGCTGACCTCATCGATATATACGTGTAAATTACACTAATAACCCCTATACACACCTTAAAAAATCACATTAACGCCATTTACTTTAGAAACTAGCGTTACAGTTTACCCCTTATGTGAGTCAACTATTTTTTGACCTAATAAAAATTGATGATGCTAGCAAAGGAACTCATACAGATGCCCACGATACCCTTTAGCAATTGACTAGGCTCTTCCACCCATAATCACCACCACTAATCCACCGTCACCACGTAAACCCTACAACTATAGGTCCACCATCACCAAACCCATCTAAGAATCACCACTTTAAAATGTCATTCCAATCACTACCGAA
>BRYF01000013.1:6750000-6755000 GCA_030159135.1 Actinidia polygama
CTACTATTGATAACTAATTAAGAAGACATTTATGAGGTTCTAGAAAAAAAAAATCAATTGGTAGGAGGTAATTTACGAAAATTCTAGAAGGAAAAAAAACAATTGGTAGGAGATAGTTTTCAAATATCATTAAAACTACATAGATTAATATAGACATATTCAATTGTGTGAAAAAGTATAACAACAAAACAAAACGAAAGGCATGATAATATAATTTCGGATTATGGTTTGGAATAAAAGAGGCTTTAATCTAACGTATAAAGATCGAGCGTTATAATCGTTATTTTTTTTGGTACACGCATTACTACGGCCAAACTATGTAAGCAAATCTTTGTGTTCTAGCTTTTTTGTGTTATTATTTTTCGTAGATCGATGGATCTGATTATCGCATGACATTTATCGTAAGATAAGTCTAATTCAAAACCTTAAAGAACCATTTACTAATACATGGGCAAAAGGATGCCACTAAAGTCTAAACATTGTAGTGCCTTCTAAGGTTCTTTTTCAGACCACATGCTTTCAACTACAATGAGCAGAGACGAATCTTTTAGTAAGATTCTAAATACTTTTCTTATTGATTTGTCAATTTATTATGGGAAAATTACAATAACCTCACATGAGGTTTGCTTTTAATACAGATTTTTCCCTTACGTTTTTAAAATTACATTAACCTCCTTTGTTAATGGTTTGTCTCTCCAGGGAGTTAACGGAGATGATGCATTTATATTAATACATTGTGGCTGAGCTTCTCTCTCTCTCTCTCATCTCCTAACCACCATGTCCACAACCCAATTTTTAACCAAAACCACCACCACATTGCACACACCACCATCACAATCACCACCAACTATACACCCTCACCCACCATCTCTTTCTATACACACAAACACATACATATAGATAGATAGATAGATAGAGAGAGAGAGAGTGAGAGAGAGAGGGGGGGGGGGGAGAGAGAGATTTATGAAATTCAATCAGTTAGGGTTTTTAATTAATAAATTAGAATTTTGATCAATTGTTGATTTTGGGTTAATTTGGGGGTTGATTTTGGTTGTTAATTTGGAGATGTTTTTGAGGTTGTTGGTTTTGGTTTTGATTTAGAAATTGATTTGGAGTTTTTGTTTTGTTTATATTTATATGTGTGTGTAAATGGAGGGATAGGGTGGGGGGTGGGGTTAAAATGAGTATTAATTGAGTTTTGACTGTTGATGTCATCATGGAGGGAGGAGTATGTAATAAAACTTTAAACTTTAGATGAAGTAATTGTGATTTTCAAAACGCGAGGGGGTAATCTGTATTAAGGCAAACCTAAGGGAGGTTATTATAATTTACCCATTTATTATTCTTTTAGTTTATAATTTTTTAGGCATTACATTTGTATTGATAGTTAATTTTGCAATTGGAGGTATTCATGAAAACTGACAGAAGTTTCGAATTGTGACAGTTTAAAAAATTCGTAATAAATTTTGTTCAAATTAAAGATCTAGGGTTTAATTTGTAACTAATGTCAAATTCTAAGATTATTTTTGTAATTTTTCCTAAATTAATTTACTGTCCCCTTTAATAATTCTGTTTTAATAGAACCCATTGCTTGAACTAGGGTTTATTGGGATTGTAGTCCTTTTCTTCTATTATCATATCTGGTAGAGGACGAAAAGTAAAATTTAATTTTCTTTCATTTTCCCCATATAGGCTCTCTGATGATCACGTGATTACGAATGTCTCAAAAATTATCGTTAGCAAAAATAAAATAAAATAATTGGCCATGTTTGGACTAAATTTTTTTTTATAGATTTTTTAACTCTTTGATTTTCAAGTTTATTCTTCTCCAATGATTTTTTTTCATCATTCGATCAAAACTTATAATTTTTCAGTTATTCTTGACAATAGAAATCTGAAAATATAAAAAATATATTCATTTTTTTTATAAAAAAACTAAAGATAAAAAATAGCTGGTTTATCGAGAAAAAATAATTATTTTTTATTTTTAGTGATTATTTTTAAATTAAATAAAAAAATCATTTTCAAACTCTTCTAGTGAAAAACACCGAAAAATTATTTAAAAAAATCTAAAACTGTTAAAATATTTACTAAAAAAACTCTAAAATCAAATCAGCTAAAATTAACCCTCCAAAACAAAAGGCCAACCGGGCCCATTTGTTTTTTCTTTGTTTGTTGGGAGACCTATGACTAGTTTTTCAGATTTTGTACCGTTGCAACATGTCTGTTTTGAAGGAATTAGGTGAATCTCCTTTATGAATTAGACAAATTGCATGCTTCTAAGTATAAAAGTTAGGTACTAATTGACAAATTAAAATAGAGCAATGATAGGTAAACACTCAAAAATGGGTGTGTACAAGACACACCCACTTTTTGTATTTTACAAACACAGTGAGTTTCGCCTTAATTAGTGTTTGTATGGCGGGTCCCACTTTATTTGTGAGATACATTTTTTTGTGTATTATCTATCATTTTTCATTAAAATAAGGGTAATTTTTATTTTAAGCTCTCCAACTTTTACCCGTATTCCCCTTTGATCTCTCATATTTTTATTTGAACATATTAAACTCTGAACTTTGGAATCGGTTGCAATGTTAACTCTTCATCCACATCCGTTAGAATACTAATCAACGGATATAGACATGTTCCGCGTACATGACCACATCATAGTTTTTAAATTAGTATAAACATAAGATTCATTTTGTCTTTAGTGAATTTTTTTATCAGTTAATCAAAATCTTATACCTTTTTAGTTCTTGACAAGAGTCCGAAAATATTAAAAAAATATTTAATTGGATAAAAGTTCATTATAGACAAAAAAAATAATTATTGCAAAAAAAAATAACGTCTAAAAAGCTATTTTTACCATTTGTATAGATCATGTGCATGTCACATGGATGTTTCCATTCACAAATTTTAACGGATGTAGACGGAGAAGGATTCACATTCCAACTATCTCCAAATATTAAGACTAAATATGTTTAAATTAAAATATTAAGAACAAAAAATAGAATCTAAGTAAAAATTAGAAGATATAAAATAAAAATTACCCTTAAAAATATAATATTGTACATCTTTAACTATAGTATTCAAAAGGGGTATGTGACCCATTTTGAATTAAATTAGTCAAATTTTAAAACGCATGTCCAAATCAATTTACAAGAGAATTGCAATATATATATATATGGTCGGATCCGGAGACACAAATTTTGACACAATTTTAGACATTTCATCATAGCCTTTGAAATCAGCCCTATCAAGGGCTGAGATTACAATGGAGTAAAATTTTAGAGTTATTAAAACGACGTAGTTTTAATAAACTTCAGGAACACTTTAGAAAAATTTACTCCATTGTAATCTCAGCCCTTGATTTCAAAGGCTAGGATGTAGTGTCTAAAATTGTGTCAAAACTTGTGTCCCCGGATCCGTCCCATATATATATATATATATATATATATATATATATTTATTTATTTTTTAAAAAGCCTATGAATTCAGAGACGAAGGCAGGGAGGCTGGGTTGGCCATGGACCCTTCAAGTTTTCCAAAATTCTTCCTATACCCCCCTATAGTTTATGAGTATTGCAGTAATACATGTGAAAATGATAATAAAAATTCTTTTTCAGATTTACTAATTTATGAGGATTTCAACAATATACGTCGAGCATTCTTTTACATTGTTTTTTTGATTGCACACCATCTGTTTGTAAAAATGGCTATTAGAGACTCACCATAGTTCAGCACATTTGCACACCGTTCAATCAATGCAGTGTTCGGATTGCTTTGTTTTCCGTTGTTTTGGGTATGCTTTCCATGCTTGTTTTAAAGCAATTCTGGGTTCTATAAAGAATCTGTTTTCTCCATATATGTGCTTTGTGTAGATGTTAATCTTTTATTTGTGTAGGGTTTTTTCTAATTATGTCTCATATGACTGATCAGAGTTTTTCTAATAATAGAGCTACTCTTATTTTTTATTGCGCACAATCTGTTTGTATAAATGTCTATTAGAAACTCACCACAGATCAACACACTTTCACACCTTTCAATCAATGCAGTGCTCAAACTGCTTTGTTTTCCTTGTTTTGGGGTATACTTGCCATTTTTGTTTTAAAGTAATTCTGGGTTCTATGAAGAATCTGTTTTCTCCATATCATTGCGTTGTAGAGATGTTAATCTTTTATTTGTGCAGGGGTTTTTCTAATTATGTCTCATATGGGTGATCAGAGTTTTTGCTGATAATAGAACTACTTTTTTTATTTATTTATTACACGTAATCTGTTTGTATAAATGTCTATCAGAAACACCATAGATCAAAACGCTTTCACTCTTTACCATCAAGCCATTTTTGTTTTAAAGTAATTATGGGTACTGTGAAGAATCTGTTTTCTCCACATACTATCTGCTTTGCGTAGATAACATCTCTGATTTGTTCTGAGTTTTTTCTTAGTATGTCTTATATGAGTTGAAAATTAAGAATAGAACTACTTTATATCCTTTCTATATTCCAAATATGTTAATGGTGTCCACTGACGATAATTAATGCACATTTTTTTATATTTATTTATACTCACTTCATATATTTTAATGCATTTTTATATATATTTATAAATTTTTCACGCATATCAATACCACGTTTAGTGTTAGCATTTTTCATGCGTATAATTTGGATGAGAAGTGACTAGGAAAACACAAAAATAATAGATAAAATGGAGAAGAAAGTACACAAGAAGATATACGTGAGGTTCGGCGCATCATGCCTGAATCCACGGATCAATGATCACATTGATATAATATACATAGAATACACCCATGTTTTATGGGTGAATGAACAAAAACATGTCCCTTGATCTGAGGGATATTCACAGCCCAAGTCAAAAGTATGCGCCCATAATATATTTGTTGGTTTGTGCGACTGCTTGTGGCTACGTGTTTGGTATGCTGATTTATTTTCAACCCGTCTTACGAGGTCTTTCCAAACTTCTCATTCTTGGGTGCAAAAG
>BRYF01000013.1:6845000-6847500 GCA_030159135.1 Actinidia polygama
TTTGTATGGGTGCAATTATCTCTCACCTACGTGAACCCACTTAAAATAGCAAAATATATATCATTTATAAGAGTATTTAATTACACTTCATCTACATTAATTTAAATCAGAGCATATGCACACTTAATTGTGCAATATAAGTAATGGGATTGTCTCCTCTCCAATTTAACCAAAACGTCTGACCTCCAGCCCGCTCAACAGGATTATGCCATGGTAGAGTTTGGTAAAACCAACAATCAAGATCACGCCACAAGTGGTGGTGGTGGTGGTGGTGGTGGTGATGGTGGTGAGCAACCAAAATGTAGTCGGTTTTCTTCTCAGCAAATGGATACGTGTTTGACACAACCACCCTCTCCTTCACTGCACCTTCTTCCACAATGATCAACGCCATCCATCTGTCATTCCAAAATCTCTCTCAGATAAGAGTACTGCATAGGTTTTGCACAACTACATAGAGAGTTTCCGGTGGAACAAAGCATTTGGTAACTGCCGTTGCTATTAAGATTTCAATTAAAAAACGTTTCTTACAAAAATAGAAGAAAAAAATAACACCACTTCATCCAAGTAGATTAAGAGCTGAAAGGCATCTTCTATGAATAACAACATAAAACTAATTACATACTTCTATGTATAACTAATGCAACCTAGAGAATAGTATAAAGCATAAACCTCTTTGCAATTCAAAGATTTGAGGATGATTCGATTCTGCAACTGCAACCAACAACGAAGAAGATTATAAAATCACAAAGTTAATGGAAAAGAAAAGGATAAGGAAACATAAGACCAAAGCAAAAATGCTAGACAAAATACTGAAATACATGAATTCAAACTGTGTGCGCGCGCGCACACAAATTCAAAGAATTCTTGTTCATAGTGGAAGTACCAGCTTCTGCCTCCAATTCAAGAGCACATCTCTGTATCAAGAAAGTTTTGTATGAAACCATAACACGGCCACGTGGTGTCACAACCTCTCACAAACGTGTAAAAACCACCACCAATGTGGATAGACACGTCCCACGCATTTGTGAGAGGCCATGACACCACATGACCGTATAACGATTTCACAAACTACCTCCGCCTCTGTATCTATGCATCCACAAAACCAACCAACCATTTTAACCTTGACTTCATGCGCAAGTACATAGAGAGAGAGAGAGAAGTATTTGGATAACCATGAGGGAAAACGAGAAAATAAAATTATAGCATCCAACTCTTTCAGATCGTTAGATCATCTAATATTTTCCTCATCAATTCCTTAATCAAAACACAACTTAAAAGTATTATATAATGGAAAATCCAGAAAACAGCGAGGAAGAACACAACGCAAGCACCTTAATATATCGGTTTCTTTAGACTTGCTTTCTATCTATGAACCAAACACAACAATTTCACATACAAAAACTTCAATTTCTGATATGCATGCATTGTTTCTTACTTTTTGATTTTTTTTCTCCAGAAAGTGCTTGTCAAAACAGTCATTTCACTCCAGTAGAACCATCAAAACAAATATAAAAAAAAACATAGTAGCAAACATAATTCTCAAAAAAACAGGGTTATTATGCCAAAACACAAGCCACATAACATCAAATTTCCAAAAATCAGAGAACGGTATGAAAAAAAAACTGGAGAGAAAATTTGAAAGGGGAAGAGAGGGAGATGGACAGTGAGATCATTAGGCTCAGATTCAGACAAAATGAGGCGCTGCATTATGGCTGCAACAACAGTTGCTATGAGAGAGAACAGTAGCCATGAGAGAAATCAAAAAAAAAATCAGAATCAATTTTGAAGAATAGTTTTCAAAAAATTTGTTTGACTAATGATGTTAAAAACTTGTTTTTTGAATTTTTTTCAAAAAAGAATACATTTTTTAGAAAATACAAAAATAATGTTCTCAAATTCTCAAATATCACCCTTGCAAAAAAAATGAAAAATAATGAAAGATATTAATTGATTACATATGTGGCGTAAACATAAAGGTTACACACATCTAATCATCATTTAACACATCGTGATAAAAACAATGAATGTTTTTTCTCTAAAACAATTTTGAAAAACTATTCTTCAAAATTAGTTCTAAAACCCAAACCAAGCCAAACCAAACAGAGCCCTTGAATCTCTCAGACCCTCTGAGTTGCCTCACCAAGGCAAAGATACATCGCCTCAAAAGCCTGATTTTGATCGAAAGCATCATCATCACAGCCTTATATCAGAGAGATTATTTGGTGCCCTTAGAACATCTCCAACCAATTCTCTATTTTAAGATCAAAATTTGATGGGGTTAGAGAGAACCGTTTGGGTCGCAATAGAATCACCATTTGAAGGGTATACAAATAGAAATAGAAGCTGCAAGGGTTGTTGGTTTTGTTGGATGAAATCAATAGCTCTCAGAGATCGATCTGTGATAGATTGACTGTCTCGACCAGAGAGGGGCAACCACCCTTAGAAAATCCCAGCTCTCTGAGTGAGCCTTCATTCTGTGTAAAGGGTAAATTTCACTTTG
>BRYF01000013.1:6855000-6862500 GCA_030159135.1 Actinidia polygama
GTGAAGAATCTACTTCATACTTGATAAAATTTATGGTACTTCTTCGATATATACAAATTTAATCAAAGCATTGGAGTTGAACTTTTACCTATCAAACCCCACACAACAGGTGAATGAAACGATGAGGCTCGGATCTGTGAATGTTGAGGTTGAGAGAAGCGACACCACTGCCATGGCTGCAACAACGGCTTCCTAGTGAAAGAGTAAGTAAATCAAGCCTCTCTCTCGCAGATCCGCCGGGCTGCCCCGCCAAGGAACGGGTCGGATCCTGAATTCCCTGACTCATCTGCTCCGAATGCATTCCTCACGGCCTCTTTAGGGAAAGCATTCGTCACGGATCTGTGAATGCATTCGTCACAAGAAGAAAGCACAAGCAGAAGCAGACAGAAGCGGAAGCAGAAGCAGACACGCACGCAAACAGATGAATGGGTGTGTGTATGTAGAGAGAGAGAGACAGAGTTGCTGATTTTAGCTGGAGAAATCATCGGCAGAATGTGTGTGTGTGTGTGTGTGTGTGAGAGAGAGAGAGAGAGAGAGAGGCAACCATCCTCAGAAACCTTCGTTCCCTCCGCCGGAGCCTCATTCTTGAGCCTAAACCCTAGTCACGTCCCAAGAACTCTCTTTATAGTGACCCATATGTTTTATTTTTTTATTAGAAAAATGTTAACCACATCAAAACTCTCACAGACCTGTTGAAGGATTGGATGAGAGATTTCTGTTGGTAAAAATAATTTCGCATACACAAATTTCAAAGAAAAACTTCATTAATATATAATAAATTGTAAAATTACATCCTACAACCGGTTAAGACAATTGTTCCATGTAAACGAAATGTGCAAAAAATAAATAAAATAATAAATTAAGCGGGTTTTGTAATCGCAGTCTCCTTAAGAAAGATTTGTTTCCTACCGAGGTGTTGTAGGTTGAAGTTGACGTATTCCTTCTAGGATAAAATGGTTGAACCACTAATGTAGAAACAAATCCTTACGCAGCACCGACGAACAAAACTTTTTCTTCTATCTCGTAAGTATTTTCTATTTTCGTTGATGTTTTTTTTTTCTTTAACAAATCAACGGGAAAAGACAATTATTTATTTAACAAATCAGCTTTTTACAACCTTAAACACCCAGGGTTTTTATAGCTCTTAAACACCCAGTCATTAGTGCTTAAGATTGAAACTGTTGCTATTATGTGCAGCTAATAATAGTCAGCTAATAATAGTCATTTGATCTTTCATTCACTCTTAAATTCTCTAGCAATTTTAATTTAATGGGACTAAGACCATCCAGACCAAATTAATTTTTTTAGCTATTTTAGCTAGTAAAGCTTCAAATGGTCTACATTAAAATAATCAAAATAATTTACGCTTTTAGTTTACGGGTTACATGTTATTTTTGGTGTTTTTGCACACTAGATTTTTATTAAAATATATATTTGCATTTTAAAGTTATAATTATATCAATTAATTAAGAGTCACGTGACCTTATTTTATAAAATCAGATAAAAATATAATTATATAATCATCACAAAAAAATATTTTATTGAGCACCACAAAAAAAATAATTATATCATATAGGGTTCTTAATTCTCTATTTTTTAAAAATTAATAATCCAAAGTTTAATTTGTTATTGAACACCACCACGAGACTAATAATCCAAACTCACTCTCAAAACCATAACTTAAATTTGAATTACTCTATTAAAGATGTTCTCCCTTTTTCTTTTTCTTTTTCTTTTTCTTTTTATTTTCATTTTCTGCAAATAAAAATTACCCAAATTTTCAACCACAAATCAACTACACATATATATAATACACTACCTAAATATGAACATCAGATGGAAGAGAGAGTGAGGCTCAGATCTGTTTCAGATCAGGCGAGAATGTGACACCGCCATGGCTGCAATAACGATTGACTGTGATTGAGAAGACTCTCTCACGGACAATCCGGGTTGCCCCGCCAGGAAACGGGTCGGGTTCTCAGATGCCTAGCTCAAGATGGATATCGTCACAGCCTCTTTCTATGGTGTGGCCACATAGCATAAGCATTGCTGCTCTCTATGAGTGACCACATGGTTTAGGTTGTGTTTGGATTGATCAAGGATTTGTGAAGTGATAGTGACGAAAGCATAATTTACCCACAAACAATGATTTTACCAGCAAGAAGCAACAACAACAACGAACAAGACGAAGATCGCTCAGATCTACCGTCACCACCATCACGCACGCACACAGACAGATATGTATCTATAATATATCTATATCTATGTATATGCAGAGAGAGAGAGAGAGAGAGAGAGAGAGGGGAGGGCAGTTGAATGTTGAGGATAAATCATGGGCAGTGATGATCTAGAGAGATATCATCGTTCGTGGGGGAGAGGGGCAACCACCCTCGTAAACATCCCGTCTCTCCGCCGGAGCCTCATTCTTCAGCCTAACCCTAGTTACAGTTTCCAGCCCTGAATTTATATTGTCTGTAACTTTACTGTTCGGGGGAAGGAGACACGTGATCATTTGCGTACGCTGTATCGCCGTCTAATTAAAAATTAACATATTTACAAAGCAAATCACACTATATTGACGTGTTAATTGTTTGCCTTTTTAAAATAGATAGTTATATTCAACTATTAGGATCTATTTGTCTAATTTGTAAGTATATATTATTGTTAGTGATACAACATCATCAATGTCACGTGGTTTTACTGTTACACTAAAAATTCAACTACTAAGTTCACTCATCTAATTTGTAAGTATATTATTAGTTAATGATACTACGTCATCAATGCCATGTTATATCCCTGTTGCACTGGAGATTTACTCGATATTTTGTACATTGTATAAACACAAGACTGCAAACCATTGATGAAAAAAATAAGAAAAATGATTTTACGTTATTTTTTTTATCAGATGCACTCTATTTTTTTTTAATTACGTAAAAAAAAAATCCAAATGTATAGAGAGACAATATTAGTAATTAGCAAAATTGTTAAGGCCACTATTATAACATTACATAATAATGACAAAAAAAAATAGTGCAAAAATCACTATCAAAAAATATAAAACACAAATTTTGAGTATCCTGGTATTTTACACTTTCATTTTCTCCAATCGCATTTTAAGATAAATTTACTTAAATCTTCTAATAAAAATATTTTAAAAAATACAATAAAATTTTACATGATTTGACATTGATAACAAATTAACGTAGTTTCAATTATAATAAATCGAACACTAGAGTTTTAATATATATATATATATATATATATATATATATATATATATATATATATATATATATACGATTGAATCTATTTGTCAGTCTCTATCCACTTTGAGTTGATGATACTAACTGAATCCCACCAAAAAAATTTGAAAAACAACAACGGTTCACAATTTTTTCTTTTGAAGTCATAATCAATCCAATTAAAGTTATTTCCAAGAGAAATTATGAAAATGCCCCTAAGGAGGATGAATAATTTATGCCCCTTTTGCTTGAAAATAAGCCCTCAAATTTTAATCTAACTTTTTAAAAAGACAATTATGTGATCCTTTAAAAATATCAACTTTCCAAAATTAAACTTCAACAATTTAAAATTACTTAAAAATAATAAAATGGATGAGTCACGTCATTTAAAAAATGAAGGGCTAAAATTAAAGTTTACACTATTTTAGTTGTTAAATTTGAAAGATCAACAAATATTTTGAAATATCTAAAAACAAAAAAAAAATGGGCAAAAGAAATTAGGACACATGGAATAATTAGAAAAATAAACACTATTGCACCCCCACATTAATCCGACTTAGGGCTGCAAGTGACATTGTGTTTATTCCCCCAGCATTACTCCGACTTAAGGTTGCAAATGAGTCAAGTTGAATTGAGTAATATTTTGTTCAAATTGAATTAAAAAAACTATCCAGCTTTAGAATTTTTTTCAAATTTAGTTTGGTTATTAGTAATGTGAATTTCAAACGAACTATACTCAAGCTAATCTCAAATAGTTTTTTTTTTATAAAGTATAAGCTTATCAAGTCGAGTTGAGCTAGTACTAACTTAGTTTAAAAAATGATCAAATTTCAAAATTTATTAAAGTTTAGTTTGTTTAGGTAAATAGATAATTGAATATTTCGAGCCAAACTCGAGTAATTAAATTTGTTTAACAATGGTACTCCAGCCCTCTCAATCTGACAAATCCCACCAGACAATGTTTAAGAACATTTGTATTAGTCTCGCCAAATTTGAGTCAAATTATAACTTAACAATCATATTCTATTTTAGTTAATTACTTTTTTTAACTCTAACTGAACATCCCTATTTTAATTATATTCTCTTAGATTATTATTGTAGTCTATAAGTTTTTTCCAATTATCATATTCTGAATAGTCCCGTTATTTCAACGATAATAATTTTTAAATGTGATATTTTTAGAATAATCATATTCTTAAAACGGTCACTGTTCTAATGAGTATTTTTTTAAAAGAGTAAGTCTACAGTGACCGGTGTTTGTACCAAAAGTGTTAACGTCTTCCAACTAAACAAATAAAAAGCGGTTTTTAGTTCAACGACGTCGTTTTAGTATTTCAGCACCAAAACGACGTCGTTTTGATACGATCGATAATATTTTTGATACAATCATCGATCTTACCCTTTTTAAAAATATATTTGAAGACACTCATATTTTTTTTAATATTTATATTTTAAACAATCTTATTTTTGTGTGGCCTCAAAAAAAAGTGACCATATGGCTATTCATAAAGTTGAATGATACAATTATAAAAAAAATAAATAAAATATTTTAATAAAAATACAGAGTGCAAAATGTAATTTACCTCTAAATATCAAATAAATATTTCATAGTCATTAGAAACTGTAGCAAATATAATTTTTTTATTATTTTAACTAACCTAATATAGAGCATTTTAAGAGGTTTTTAAGATTAAAACGTAAGATGAACTCAAATGTATATATTTCTTAAAATGAGGTTGAGGCTCAGATCCGTTTAAGGCCAGGCAATAATCCGATTCCGCCCATGGCTGCAACAACGGGGTTGCCTGTGTGTGAGAGAAAACTCTCCCCTCACAGACCATCCGGGTTGCCCCGCCAAGAAACGGGTCGGATTCTCGATGCCCGACTTGTGCTCTCAGAATAGCTTTATCGTCACAGCCTCGAGACCTGTTTAGCTGTATTTGTCAGAAACTACAAGGGAGGTCAGTGAAATTCACCGTATCTGTTTTGAGTAGTGCTATGGTATCCCAATATTGTTTTGAGAAGTGTTATGGTACCCCAATATTGCACTGCACACCTGAGTGAGTGAGGTGGGGTATTTGGATTGGCTGAGTGGGGTCCATGCCAATCCAAATATTTCACTGGGTGCAACATTGAGTACCCATATCATTTTCCATCTGTTTTACCAGCAGCAATAACAGCGCGACGGAGGAAAAGAACGCGGCGGTGGAACGAGTCCACTCACCGCCACCGCCTCCACCACACACACACACACACACACACACAATCAGAGAGAGAGAGAGAGAGACTATTGATGTGATTGCTCTTAAGAGGGCTGTTGATTTTGTTGAGGAGAAATCATGGGCGGCGATGATCCGTGGAGAGATCGTCGTTTGTGGCGGAGAGGGGCAACCACCCACAGAAACAACCCATCTCTCCGCCGGCGCCTCATTCTTGAGCCTAACCCTAGTTGCAGATTCAAGCCCTGTATTTATAGTACTTGTAACTTTACTTTTCTACCTTCTTTCACGAGAAATGAATTTATTTTTGCGCAATGATATACGTGGCTACAAATTTTACACAAAAAAAGACTTGGGCATAGGTTGGATTAGATTTTTTTGAAGATTTTTTAGATACTTTTATTTTTGAATTTATTCATCTATCATAATTTTTTTTGTAACTTGATTAAAATTTTATATTTTTTTATAAGTAGTCTATAAATATCGATTTGTGTGCGGGGTGATAGGAGTTCGGCTCCTTTGCAGTACGTGGTGGTAGGTAGAGTGCTTCTGGAGTGTACAAAACGACAGGTGGAGTACTCTTAGAGTGTACAAAACGATTCAAAACGACGTTGTATTGTACACTCCAGGAGCACTCTACCTATCACGTACTGCAGACGTTTTGACTCGTTTTGTACACTCTAAGAGTACTCCACAAGTCATTTTGTACACTCCAAGAGCACTCTACCTACCACATACTACAGAAGATCCAAATCCGAGGTGTAGTGAAGGGGTGATAGATTCACTATAGAAGATCCGAATCCAGAGTGATAAATTTAGGTGATATCATTTTGTACATTCTAAAAACACTTCACCTACCATGGAGAATCCGGGGCCATAGGTTCAGGTTATCCTTTTGCCACGGAGACACAAGTAGAATAGACTTCCTCAGGCCCAATTCACAACTGATCAGTCCAAAACGAGCACCTCAAACCTCTTCAGAGTTTTTTTTTTTCACCCAACCAAGCCATTTTGTAACAAATTTACCAGACTCAAACTTAAGTATTTTAAAATTTATTAATCAAACTCAAGAACTTTTAAATTAAAAGCATGTTTTAGAAAACAACTATAAAACAGATTTACTATTGAAATCGTTTCTCCATCCTGCACAACTTTAAAACAAATTTACTACTAAAATCGTGTCTCCATCCCGCGAGTTTATACAAAATCGTATTTTCATCTAGTCATGAGATAAACAAAAAATCATTGTCTGTGGCAATAATTTCTGTTTGTTAATTTATTTTTAAACTTGTATATTGATAAAAACGAATTCAACCTAAAATTGCATTTAATCCCACAACTTAAAAAAGTATTAGGGTTTGGTAAATAAGTTTTAAAGTGATTTGGGTGCACTCTAATAACCTCTTCACATCACAACCACAGTGAACACAAATCAATGACAATATCTATAACAAATTCTGTACAATTACTGCAACTGTGCATAGCTATTTAGTCCCTTACAATGTTTGAAAATCATCTTTTTCTTTTCTTAGTTTTACAAAATAAAAACTCCTTTTAACATAATAAACTGAGATACAAAAGACAAAGTAGCAAACCAGTACAACAAAGAAACACTGAAACTAAAGCATACTACAACAGAGCTAAGCACTACGTAAAACCATTTTATAAGGACCAACTCCATGAAAATCAAGAGTTAGAAGGATCAACTCCATAGAAATGAAAACATCAACCATTGACAAGAGGAAAAAATATGATATGTCAGTTAACCGGTGAATACTTGAATATGCTGCAAACCTAGCCGTAGAAATTGCTTGCAAAAAGAACTTGGAAATTCTGAAGGCGACTCTCTACACGGACGGAAGCAACTGCAACAAACTCGCTAGTTCAAGTGAGAGAAAACATCTAATGGATATGCTATATTCCCCTACTAAAACGAAAAATAAAAGAATACGAAAAACTTAAATCAAAGTGACTATATCAACTACTTTTTTCATGATAAGCTGTACAAAGCCTAATTTGATGTAGAACCATAGGAATTA
>BRYF01000013.1:6867500-6870000 GCA_030159135.1 Actinidia polygama
GCTTTGCTTTTCATGTTCTTGTTATAGCTTTTGTCTCTCTTATAGGCCATGTTTGATAACATATTTTAATTTAATAGGATTAGCAATCAAATCACAATTCCCTTGGATTAATAGTTCCATGAGATTCCTAATACTCCATTTTGGGGGATTAACAATTCCAATGGACTATTAGTCCAAATTTTAATTTTTGCAATGTAGCCACGGGGGTAAGAAACCTAACCCCCCCCCACCCCCCACCCCCCACCCCCACACACACACATACACACACATACAAGAAGGATTTATTAGGGAAATATGACGTCGCTATGGCTACAACAACGGTTATCACTCTCAGATACCCTCCGAGTTGCCCCGCCAATAATCGGGTCGGTTTCTCAGTGCCAGACTCATGTGCTCAAAAATACTATCACAGCTTCATTTTTGCTTTTGTTTTTGGCAAATCGTCAACAATTCAAGGCCCAGTTGGCTCACTCAGAGAAAACTCAGGGGAGTATTACTGAAATCTACCCAAGCTTAACAACAAAACAGCGAAGAAAAAGAAACACAAAGAGAGAAAGAGAGAGGGCTGTTGATTTTTGCGTTGACATCATCCGCTGTGATTATCTGCAGAGAGGGGCAACTACCCTAAGAAACATCCCCTCTCTCCATCAGAGCCTCATTCATGATCCTAACCCTAGTCACTCTTTCAGGCCCCGTGTTTATTGTGGCTTCAACTTTAGGCTCATATCTAACTATCTATAAGGTGAGGGTCAGATCTATATTTTGATCAAAGAAGAGAAGAGGTGTGCCCACAATGACTGCAACAACAGTTGCCATGCCAAGTAATGGCTCACATTCTCAGCCTCTAAGACGTACTCAGAGAAAATATCATCACAGCCACTTATAGTAGTAGTTATTCATACCACTAAAAATTTCTCCCACTTCTAGATAGTTGGGAATTATTACCCAGTAAGCATGGAATAACTTAATTTTTTTTTTTTTTGCTTGTTTCAATTTCAGTTGCTAAAGGCATGCATCTCCAACCCTTCATCAAAGAATGGGTCAAGCCAGCTACAATCCTCTCATCAAATTTGTATGAATTGACAACTCAAATTTGATGGGGAAAAAAGAGCAAGGATTGGAGATGTTCCCTTACACGCACCATATAATTTTTTGATAACTCAGTATACAACCTAAAGACCGACTAATTCGAGGAACCAATTCCACCATCCACTAGCAGAAAATCCAATTAAAGTCGGGGCAAAGCTCCGCATAAACTGACCCAACTCAGTAATTGATAGCACCTAAGCGGTTTTGAACATGAGAGATTTAAAGAGAGCGGACCTCCAAATCCTTAGTCCCTGGCCTAGACACTTGGCCAACCCATGGAGGTTCACACACACCCAATACATAATATATACACATGCACAAAAAAAAGTGTTGTTGATTTTCTTTGAAATCATTGGCTTTTGATGATCTGATTTAATTACGGACATTATCCAGATCATCTTACAGAGAGGGGCAACCATCCTTAGAAATTTCCCAGTTCTTTAGCAAGTTTTTTTTCAAATTAGATAAATTTTTTATATTTTTAGACTCCTCTCATCCAAAGACTGAAAAAGTATAAGATGATCAAAAATAAAAAATCAAAGGGGCTAGAAAATCTCAAAAAAAAAACAAGCAAAACTAGGTCTCAATAGTAGTTTGGGAAGCTTCTTTGCGTGTACCCTTTTTTCCTCAGTACACACAAGGGCTTCTAAATACCAAGACAAACATAAGGATTGTTGATTAAGTTATGGCCTGATCAATTCAACTTACAAAGAGAGAAAACCACCCTGAGAAACATCCCTTCCCTCTGCTGGATCCTCATTATGAGTTCAATCCAGAAAATTATTCAGGGAGCTTCTAAATGCAAACCAACTTTCATTGCAGTACACCACCAGCAACTTCTAATCGAACACACAGAATCACAGATACATATATCTATAAGGTGAGGCTCAGATCTATGTTTTGATCAGAGAAGAGAAGGGGTGTGCCCAAAATGGCTGTAACAACAGTTGCCATGCCAAGTATTGGCTCACATTCTCAGCCTTAGAGACATGGACTCAAAGAGAAAACATCATCACAGCCTCTATAATAGGATTTGTTATTCTTACCACTAAATAATTTCCCTCACTTCTAGAGAGTTGGGTATTATTACCCAGTAAGCATGGAATAACTTGAGTTGCTTTTCTTTTCATGTTCTTGTTATTGCTTCTGCTTCTCTTGAGCTGTATTTGGAGAGGAAAAAAGAAAGGGAAGGTTGTAACATTTACACAATAATGTGTAACACTATTTTTCACTATTTCTAATATATAAACCTCGTAACATTCATCACACCGACCATAATATACACCACAACCGAGCGTAACATTCATCACAATCATACGCACGGTGCGCACTATAGATTTTGCCTCTATGCAAACACAAGGGCTGTTGATTAAGTTAATGAAACCAAAATCATTGGCTCTAATAATCTGAC
>BRYF01000013.1:6965000-6967500 GCA_030159135.1 Actinidia polygama
TTTCGGTCTTCACTGCCGTCCAAGTTTCAAAATCGCAATTGTCTTGTCTGTAGTTAATTTATGTATAAAAACTTTGATAAAATATCATTTTTCGATATATAATTGTTGTAATTGCTTGGATTTGTGATTGTGATTGCTTAGATTGTGAAATGGGGTTAAGGATAGGGTATATTTTTTGAGTACACAGTGCAATTCAAGTATTGTATATTTTATTTTGATGATTCAAATTATTCATAAAATAATACTAAACGAATATTGATTTGTATTCGATCAACGTAATTTTTTATAGTATTGATCTTCATAATGAAGTATATAATATGAACGGTTTGAATCATTAAAATGGGCACAAAATGATCGGTCTACACCGTGTAGTCTAAATATTTGGAAGATAGAGAAGTTGTGTCCTAAATGAAAATAAAGTTGTTCACTCACATGAAGAGAATCATCTTCACTTTTAATTTGTTGAAAAAATGGACTTCACTTATAATTGGTTAAAATAAGGCCCAGTTTGGCCTAACTATTTTAAAGTTTTTTTAGTTGTTTGAGTTTTTAGTTTTTTGTCTTTATTGAACTTCTTTATATAATTTTATATTTTTTCGATTTATCTTGACGACAGGAGTTTAAAAATATAAATTGTTTAATCTAATTTTTTACTAAAGACAAAAATAAATTATTTTTATAGACAAATTAGAAAAACTCATTTTTTTAAATTTGAATAATTTTTTTTATATTTTCATATTTTTTGGTTGAGAAGACCCAAAAAGATAAAAAAGAAAGTTAAATGATGAAAAAAATTCGACAAAAAAACTCAGAAACAAAAACAACTAGCCAAAATGGATCTAAGTTTTAGATAAAGTTCATTATTTTAATTAATCACAACTGAGAACATATATACACACACAAATTTACTAGGTTTATATCCTATTTAAGACCATGTGAAATTATTTTTAACCGCGTTTATTTTTTTCCGACAAATACAATTCGATAATGTGAATACGAATATTTAAACTATTTTATTTTTCATAAATCATCACCTCAATCATGAGCCCAGTATATTAATAGATAGTTTTGCTCACATAAGTAGACCCAAAACGGATACAATATTACACTCATAGCACGGTGTTGTGCCTACCCAGATCCACTTTACAATATAAGATTGTGCATGTGAGGCTCACATCTACTTTACAGTTCCCATATCGCACGGTGTTGTGCCTACATACCTATATCTAATCTAAAATTTAGATACGTGGCATTGACTATCTTAAATGTCTATATAAATTTGAACAATTAACCAATTAAATTTCTAGCAAATATCTTTTGAAATGGAATAATTTATGTCATGCAAACAAATGGGTGCTTAATCCGTGCACATATTCCTTGATCAAGAAAATGATTATGTTGAAAACTAGCTGGATGGGAACTTACGACTCCTTCAATCACCTATAATGTACTCTTCTCCTCTCTATAATCACCTTTGACTAGGCATGCTTAGTGGCTCTATAGTTTCCAAAATTAATCTTCATCCGCCATCATTCACTCCATAAATCCAAATTATTCCACGAAAACTCACCATTGTACTATCGATTAATCGATAACGACTTAAATTATGTCATTTTGGCGATGCCTCAGGATTTTATTGGCATCTTGTTAACAATATTACTATCTTACTTAAAAAAATGTGATTTTCATGGAAGACAAAAATGTCAAATGTACCAAGTACTAGCCAGCTATTTGATTCTTATCACTTTGGCATTAAATTAAATAAATTTGATTTAAAAAAAAGTTAATTTCATTGAAAAATAATAAAAGAGATATGCTAGCATGTCTTCCTTCTTCCAAGGAAATCAACCACACAAAATCTTTGCATATCATATACTTTTTTCCTTTGAATATGATCATAAATCTTTTATATTTTAATAATCAACTCAAAATATTTGGTTTTTCTTTTATATTTGCATATCATGCTTAGAATGTGAGAAATAAGATAAATAAATAAATTATTTTCTGTTTTAGATAGCTAAAAAATTATCTAGTTTTTTTAACCATGAATTAATAAAAAAATCGCTAACGGTCCTGAAAAACCAGGCTAGAAAATTATCTAGGCAATCAAGAAAACTAGGCCAAACGACCCGGGAAAAAAACTAGAATTTTTTAGCCAAATTACACTAAAAAATGTAGCACAAATGGGACCCTAGGAAGCTCGATGGCATTTTGTAGATGGTCATGAATCAAGGGACTTGGTGCTGCAGCAATACTAAATAATTTCTCCCTATTAGATGCGCAATGACACTTGTGGCTTAATTACACTTATCTGGTTATTTCTCATTTAAATAAGCCTAAACTAACAAAATTCCCTTCTCAAATTTTTTTTCTCAACAAAACTCACAATACTTTGTTCCTAAATGTAAAAGGAGCCAACTGGACTGCAGTGGTTCGGTTTAAGCGTTTTGGGTCTTATTTTGAGTCCATTTTGATGATCCGACTGTTCATATTGTAGATC
>BRYF01000013.1:6990000-6992500 GCA_030159135.1 Actinidia polygama
TAAAATTTTTAATTGCAAGTAATAATTTACAAAATATCATAAAATAGTATATTTACTATGTCAAATAACTAAACAACATGGTCACATAACGAGAACCATTGGGGTTGGTTAAGTGAAAAAGGGTTAGAGTTTCATTCCTGTGTGTTTAAATTTGAATCTATTTTATCTCGGCATTTAGTACAAAGTTGATGGATGAAATTTCTTGACTTGGGCGATTTGTAAATACATACTCTCAAGAGTGTGAGTTCATATCATTGTCGATGTGCGAGTCTTCGACTTACTATTACACGAATTGAGTAGCTGACTATGCAACATCGACTAAGGATAGTGACCCCTCACACCTAGGGGTAGGCCTTTAATCACCTAATAAAGATCTAAGGACTCGATCCGACTAGGGTAAATTTGTGCCGAGCCAATACATGAAGGGGGGTTGGTCTAGAAATTGGAAATTGGCATATAAATTTTGTGTGTGGAAATTGGAAATATAATTTTTTATGCATTTATATTTTGAGGTTTTGAGTAATTAGCATATAAATCCATCACGTAGTTAAGAATTCAAGTCAAAGTACAAATATTAAAACTAAACCTACAAGCCCAAATAGTAAAAAAATTCTTTATGGAAGTTTCTTTATTTAGATTTCCAACTTAGATTTGAAAAGAATTGATCAATGAAATAATTTTGGAAAAAGAATGATTTTGGCAATAGAAAATCATTGTTGGTGTGGGATTGAGATTTCTTATGTTATTTGGATTTGCCAAAAAAAAATATCTTATTATATGAGGAATCCTAAGTGGGGTGCTATATTGATTTTCAAGTTGTTTTAGAATTTCTATCCCTAAGACGTTAAAAGGGGCTATAAATACATAAGGAAGACAATCCTAATTGATTACGAGAGCTATTCATATCAATCATCCAAGCTCTCTATGTATTTGAGAGAATTATAGAGAATCTATTGAGTTTTATATTATCTCTCAAGGGGGTTTATCATAAATTCATCCGAATCAAGATTGAAGTCATTTTGATGTACTAAAATGCGAGTGAACCTAAGTTCAATTCGTGGAGGATTTTGGAGGTTGTGAGGATTCAAAACTCAACCATCAATTGAAGTATAGATCGTGAATTCAATCGGTACAAGGAGCAAACCCATAAGTTTGAGGATTCGATGCCTACGGCGCATGAATTCAGTTAGGTTGAGTTTATAAATTATAACTCGTATTTTACACAATATATTGGTTGGTCGAATTTAGTCTCGTGATTTTTTTTCTACTTTGGTTTTTTCACATAAAAAATTACATTTCTCCTTTTGTGTTTATGTCATTTATTTTTGCTATTTACAATCACATTTGTCTCATTACTTAGCTCTCGAATATTCATAAATGAATCAACCCAATTTCTTGATTTTACAAAATGGAAAGTATATTCCAAAACCTAGATAGCATTCTCAAATGCCGAGAAGTTTTCAGGTTATTGTAATATATTGTGAAGTAATATGTCCTAACAATTAACTTGAATGTGATTTGTTCATACATAGAGAAAAATTACTTCAATATATTGGTATTTTATCCAACTTTGTGATTATTAAGAGACACTTCGTAAACACAAAAACCTCAAAAGTTAAAATAATTATGTTCACTCATCTACTCGTATTTCCAATTTATTCAAATGGTCTAAAGTAAATGAACAAAATCATCATTTCCCAAGTCAATATCCAACTACTCCAAGTAAATGGTCCACTTGTAGACAAGGAAGCCAAAACGTGAGTACCACAATCATTCATGACTCCACAAACTAAACCAAAAAGTCAAAAAATAAAGGGAGCAAAAAACAATGTGTTTCATATTAGAGGAGTTTTGACTAATGTGATGATCATTCATGATATTAAACATATTTTGCATAGAGTTTTTTAGCCATTTTTGAGCTAAATTAAATATAGTAATTATTTTTGACTCATTTGGCCGCGTTCTATTGATGGGCTTAAAATTTTTTTGATTCGTTTGGCTTGCGTTTTATTGATGGGTATATAACTTTTTACTGTTTTTTTTATGATCTGTTTGGCCTAGATTTTTTCATATTTAGGAGTAAAATGACATGGTAAAAAATAAAAAAATCACTTCCATTTCAAAATAATCAATGAAATTGTTAACCCAAAAAATTACGTGATTTTTTAATTATCCCAAATAACAAAATTACTAATTTTTCCTTTTAATCGCATTATATATTTAATCTGAAAATGAAAAAAACATTTTTTTTTAGCTAGACTAACAGTTTTTTTCAATTTTTTGGCTAATTTTTGTTAAGCTTATAAGCAAAAAAATCAAACTATAACTTTTTTATTTTTTTACTTTTTCTTTTTTATTCATTTTTTAATTAAAATAAAATCAAAAAAATTAAAAATTAAAAAATCTTAATTTTTTTGATAAGCTTGCTTAAAACTTTTATTACTTTTACGCATTAACAAACGGAGCCTAAATGGTAGCTAATTATGCACTATGATTCAAG
>BRYF01000013.1:7015000-7020000 GCA_030159135.1 Actinidia polygama
CATTATACTCAAAACCAACGCTACCTAAAAAACCTGACCTTAACCCCACTAACCTTAACCTCGACCAAAGTCCTGCCACAATCAGCCAAAACTGCCACCTCCCATCCTCCTCTACAGCACCCCACAACCACCTCCCAACTGCCACGCCCCTCACACCACCCCTCCACCCTCCACCAATATGTGCAATCCTCCACATAAAAGCCTAATTGCCGTAGTGGATATAAAACCCAGCAATTATCATTCACCCCGTTCAATCAAATTCACCCTTTCCCTTGTTTTTAAGCTAGAACCATGCTCAAACGTTAACTAATTGAATTCTTGGACCTTACTGAAGGCTATGATGAACTAATATATATATACTGTTTGAAATTGGGTTAATATGATCACATTTAAGTTTAATTTGGCTAATATGTGGTTAAATTAGATTTTAGGTTAAAATGCTGGAATTTTTTGTTAATCTGTAGTTCAATCGGAATTTGTGTATATACATTAATGCTGTATTTGGATCAAATATTTGGTGAGGGACAATGAAATAAAAATGAAAATGGAAAATTTCACCAAATTCTTGATCCAAACATAGCCCAAGGAGAGACGAAGAGGAGTCAAGATAGCGAAAGGGAGGAAGATTCAGAGGTTAGTAATTTTGTTAGCTATAGAAAAGATTAAGAGGTTAGAAATGGAAAAGTTTGTATTTCGCGGTCCCAATTTTGTGGTATTAGTTATAAATTGTAATTTTAAAAGTCTTATGGGAGATCACTATAATTTATTATAAATATCAAGTATTTTTGTGGTATAATTTATGAATTGTTGTAACTAGTTACGAAAGTACTTGGTGTTATGTACGAATTGTTGTGGCTAATTACATAAGTGGTGTTAATTACGAATTATAGTAGCTAGTGTTTGGTACAAAGTTTAGTTCATTTGTACTTTAATTGAACTTATAGGTGTCCACGGTTCGGATTGATTCAATTTTAAGTAAAATCACGGATCGAATTGAATACTACACTTCTTGAAATTTCAGAACCGAATTGAACCAAACTACGGTTTTGGTAAGTGAGTTTTCTACTATTCAATTATTATATTATTTAGCATAATTAATTCACTCTATATTAAAAAATTAACAATTAAATAAAAAAAACCTGTGACATAAACATATAATATAGTTAGACAAATTGTTCAAGATTATAAGGCAACAATATAAATTAAAATGTACATAAAATTATCAAAAAATATATTTTATTAATATAATCTGATCTGGCTCGGTTTGGAACCGGAACCGAATTCACAATTCATGAATCGAACCGCCTAACCGCCTAAGGAGTTTTTTTAGAATTTTAGAAACTAAATTGATTGTATAAAAACTCGAATCAAACCAACCAATTCAAATCAGTTCAGACTGATTTTTCAATTCTACTGATTTTTTTGGATAACCCTAGTTCAACTCATCGCATGAGCATATGTTGTGGTCACCAAATTGCCTTATTAATTTAAGCTCAGTAGGGACAACCCACTAGCAAAACTACACAGAACAATGAATGAAACAAATGAATTTCAGGTTTGGTATCAACTCTCCTTCGTACCTAGTCTCTCCACGCCTTTTTTGTGGGCCTCACTTTCGAGCTACATCGAACATTGATGTATAAATATTAGAAAAATAAATTATATTTTATTTTATAAAATCAACGGGTGATATGATTGTCAATTTAAATCGCTCATTTTATTACGTAACCTACAAGGTTCAATAACGGAGGGGAGCTGTTTATGGGATTGTCCTATTTGATTACTAATAAAACAAAATTCATTGAGATTTGAAAAGATTGAATTGAACTTTGTTTTCTTCTAAGTGGACAGCTTCTTTTAGTTTTTTCCATTATTGGCTAAGCAACAATTACTTTACCATTCAACATGCTCATGCAAGAACAGTGCATTCAGTGGCGGTCCCGGGGTGGCGGGCGGGGCCATGACCCCCAAAACATTTGAAAAAAAATTAAAATTAAAATTAAAATTTTTTCTGTTAATTTTAACTATTTTGCTATTGGTTATATACAATTAGTCCCCTCTAAACGTTTTTCTCGAAATGTCTATTAAAAATGCATAATTCGGCCTCCCTCAACCAAAATCCTACGTCCGCCATTGAGTGCATTTGATGTAGTTTCTTTTTCAAATTTATGTTTATATCTTGAATTTACGAGAGAAAATAAAAAAAATGAATAAAACAAGTATTTTAGCATTTCTCTTTTGTGGTTGGATTTGAAAAATTAAAAAAATAAATATCTTTTTTTTAGAGTGAATCCGTGATCCTGATCACATAGCATAAGATATTATGTGGATTATTTATTTCGAAGAAAAAATTAAATGTTGATATTGAAATTTAATTACTAAAAAACTCACATTTGGAGTAAGGATAAAACTTGCTTGAAGTTTATGGATAAAAGTTGAATTATTTGGAGTTTTCTTCTAATTCTTAAAGAATTATTTTAGCATTTCTCTTTTATTTATTTATTTTTAAAGTAAATTTGTGATCCAAACACAGCTTAAGAGTCGATGTATCTTATATGTACAAATTATTTTGTAGAAATTAAATAAAAATATTGGGTTAAAAGTATGATTTGTTGACACTAAAGAGCGATGTTAGTAACCACGTTTTTTAACGTCAAAGTTTAAAAAAGAACGTTGATACTAACTACGCTTTTAACTTAATATTTTATTATAGTTCTTAAAATATTTATTATTATTTTATTTAGACCCAACAGTTTAAAAACGTGATTACTAATCACACTTTATCACATGTCATGAATAAACTAAAACGACCTCTATTTTTTTAAAAAAATCAAATATTTTTTCATATAAGTTTAAAGAGCCCCATCATGTTAGTTTCCAAATAGTGAATATTTTGTTTTAAATTATTTTAAAAAGATCATAAATGAGTAAGTCATTTTAAATATGGACATTCATTGTTGATGAGACGCAGTAGTGTCGCTTTGTTCACAATTGAACGGCTCTTAGAACATACCTGGTCGGATGCGATTCAAATGTCATAAAATGTTTTAACTTATCTCCCTGAACATCAATTGATTTTTAGGTAAGATGATCAAATGTCCGATCTAATAATTATATATGCATATATATATATATGTGTGTACAATATTAATTACTATGTTGGTTTCTTTCGCCAAGCGCTAATTGAACAAGGGAAAACAACATTGGTAAAGCCAAATATGGACAGAGGACTTCAATGTCAGATTTGTACTGTTCTAGCCCAAATAGAAATAAATTCAGAAAACAAAAAAAGATTTACAATGCTCTAGATTAAGATACTATGGATATGAAAATGTATGTCCCATGATCATCACTTTCCAAATAAGTAGACCCTCTAACCGCACGCGTCAAAATAAGTCACAGATGCAGTGCATCTGCTATAGTTTTAAGAAAGAAAAACTATCTAATCATCACTATAATGGCATTCCAAATACCCAAAAATCAAAGTTATCACTAGACATTCTTTGTTTCCATCATATAAACAAAGAACATGTAGTGAGATGACACCCCAACTTTACTTCACACTTGCCATCATTCAAGTTGTTAGATATTCACATTCCAGTTACAGTTCATAGTCAAATCACAACAAATACACACACAAAAAAAAAAAACAGAAACGAAGGCATCAATCACATAGGAGATTTTTGAAAATCAATTAGATCATCTCCAATCACAATAGTTTTTTTCCCCTATTTTTTTTTTCATTCCCCGATTTTTAGGTAAAAAAAATGGGGCATAAACATTTTGGTCTCCAATGATTTTTATTTTTTTTATTTTTTGAATTTGGAGAAAAATCTGGGGTTTGTCTCCAATTTTGGCCTCGGTTCAAAAGCCTTGAGGATGTGATTCTCTGCAATATATACATACTTCATTCAACCGATAGTGAGATTGGGACATATCAAAGAAAAAAAAAATTTGTGGAAAAAAATCGAGTCTTCATACAACCATGAAGCTATGGACGCACGAAAATTGGAGCGTAGAAACGTTAAGTCCTTATACGCTCGTTGGAAAAAATATCTTCGGCATGCACATTATTCCAGACGGCAGACGTATATCACTCAAGCAGAATCCCAGTACGAGAGTGGGAGTAGTGAAGTGAACACGATAAGTATATTATTAAATGATATTTGTCAATAATTAATTACAATATGTTTTTAAGAAGCCTCGTTATTATTATTATTTTTTAATTTTAGATCAAAGATGCTCAAGATCTTTATAGATAACCCAACAGTGATGATGTTTGTTCATCTATGAATTTTTTGATGTGACCATTCTATTTTAAGTGTGTTTATTTAATTTTTTTTTAGTATTTTCTTGTTTTATTATTATTATTATTTATTATTATTTTTATTTCCGAGCTATGTATCTCATTTTCGTTTAATGATACGTTCGTATGGTTAATTTCATTTTTATTATTTATTTATTTTAAATAAATACATTAAATAAAATGTGTCCAATATTATTTTTTATACATATATATATATATATAATCAAATAAATAAATATAATATATAAATAAAATTAAAATAAATAGTCATAATATTAATATACAAGAGTAAAATAGACAATATTATAATATTTAATTTATCTCTCAATTAACATTTTTATGTCATTGGCCCACACTAATCACAAAAAAATACTCCCCTAATTCTTCCCCCATTTCTTCATTAAAATGGGGATTGGACATGAACATTTTTCTCTCATTTTTGTCATCAAATTTTTGGGGGAACTAGGAAAATGAAAAAATAGGGGGGGGGGGGGGGGATGGAGAACCCATTTGACATGAAAAAAATGGGAAAATGGGAGAGGGTTGGAGATGGTCTTAAGCAATTGCCATAAGTTCTTTTTAGAAAAAAAAGGAAAGTCTAACTACAGGGTGACCCCAGGAACCCAAGGCATAAGAATGATAGTGAAGCTGTTTGATATTTCAACATTAATTCAAATATTTATATTTTTATTTG
>BRYF01000013.1:7025000-7032500 GCA_030159135.1 Actinidia polygama
AATTGGGTGTAGATCGACGGCTGTGGTTAGTCTGAGTTGATGACGCTTGTCGCGATCGTGGGTGGACGTAACTGAAATGATCTGATGGGGTGAATTGGTGACTGACACATGTGGGGCCCAGTGATGACTCATGTTCCAGAGGTTGTTTTATTATAGGATTATTAATTACACGGAACCCCCTGAAGTTTGTAAAAATAAACTGTGTTCCCTTTATACCACTTCCATTCCTTGTTTTAGAACTTAGTGTAACAAATTTGCCCTTCAATGTCAACCTTTTATTATCCTAAAGGTAATTTTCAGTGAATGTGTACATAAGATAAAATAATACAAGTTTATAAGAAAAATACCTCAAATTCTAATAGTTTTTATACATTTAGAAATATAATATATTGCTTATGTCAGCAATACATTTCCTCTATATCACCCAACATGTATGCCTCTCTCTCTCTCTGATTTCCAATTAAGGGTATTACTGTTATTTTGCATTGAAAGATATCAGGGTGATTTTAAAGAATAAAGGGGTGACGTTGAGGTTTTAACAATATCTAAAGGATTTCAGTGTAATTTGCCCTACTTAGGAGTATTATTGGTGGAGGGCGATTTTATTTAGACCGAAGAAATTTCTTCTAAGCCCCCACTTTGTAATTTGGATTAGCATCACTGATTTTTCTTGAAATTTTTTATAATTATAACTATTCTCGTTTATGAAATAATATATATATTTTTTAAACTATTATTAAAATTGTCTATTAGAACTAATGTTTTGATAAACATTACAATATCATTCTTAAAATTAAGTATTTCAAAAAAAAATATCTTAATATATTAATTAAAATAAATAAACATTCTTTTTTTCTTTCAAAATACCATTTATTTGTAAATTATTTTATTTTTAGTTTTTATCAATAAATGATTTTTTTAAAAAATAAAATAAAATATTTATTTTTTAAGTACTCCTAATCAAAACTTATTTAAAAAATAATTTTTTGTTATTCAAATTTATTATAAAAATAAAAAAATTATTGAAAAAATATGAAATATAAAAAAATAAGGGTAATTTTGTCATTTTTATTAAAAATTTAGCTTCACATAAAATTTTGATAATAATTTCAAAAGTAAGAGATATCAGTACTATTTTAAAAAATGCATAAAAATTGACTTATTTGTTAAAATTTTTAAGAAATGTCAGTGTTATTTTAAACATAGCGATAGAGAGAATTTTTTTGGGTCTAAATAAAATCACTCATTATTGGACCGTCTGGATATGTTGGCAAATTACCGTGTTATCCTCGCGGTCAGTTTTGGTGTGAATTTCTTGGGCATTGCACGTATTTTAGTGGCCGTTTCGAGGCAATTCAATCGTTGCATAATTATGAGAAAGGGTAGGACTGTAATTAAGTTTGAGGATAAGGGTATTGTTGTTGGAGAGTGGGGATAGAGTAAATTTGGTAAGAAAGAATATCTTCGTACTGAAGTAGAGTAAATGATTGCATTTAACTCGATGAATTTCATTTCAATTTTAGTTATTTTTGCCATTAATTTTTTTTAAATACTTTTTAAATTCTAGTTTGACAATTTTTGAAAGTTGTATTTTTTAAAAAAATATGTTCCTACTTGATTTGTTCATCAAGCTAGCTTTAATCAAGCGGAGTTCGAGTAACTTAAATTTTGTAAGCATTATAAATTTACCGAGCCGAATAGCAAATTGTTTAAGCTTGGTTTGAAATTTCAACACTCTCGAACAAGTTTTTAATAAGCCGAACATGAGCGTAACTTCTGTACCTTGATTCGTTAATCAGCTCCAATTTTAAGAATTCTTAAAAATGAAAAGACTTTTTTTAAAAAAAATTATTAAAATGAATAAAATATGAAAACGATGAATGTTTTATTTAAAAAAATTGTTTTGTGAATGTTTTTCACGTTTTGTGGTGGGGTTGGTAATGATAAAGTGATAAGTGATCACCTAGGTGGTAAGAAAGCCCACGGCTTTTAATAATGACTTGTTTGGACTTGGAGGCAGTATTTTAGAACCTAATAATACATTATTGGAGGTTAGTTGTGTAAGCTGAAATTAGGAAAGTAATAATCAACCTAGTCAAAAATATATATGTATTACTTTCTATTTTAGTTTATTTTCTCACTGTTTAATCAAAAATTTATATTTTTTCGATTCTCCTTAACGAGATGAATCTGATAACGTAAAAAATTTATTCAAATTTATTAAAAAAATCTGCTAAAGATAGAAAAAGAAATTAGATAATTTATCAAGTAAAAATAGTTTTTTGTTATAGTCAATTTCTTTCCTAATTAGATGGATTTTTTCTATTTTCAAACTTCTTTTTTATGAAAAGGAATTGAAAAAAAATAAAATTCACTAAAAAAAGTTTATTAAAGATGAAAAAATTTAAAAATTAAATTGGGTCATTAATTTATATTCTTTATCTGAGGTGGTCGATAATGCACATTTTTTTATAGAATTATTCATTAACTACTACTTATTGAGTGGTGATTAACAATTTACTTTTATGTTTGCTAATCGTGATTGAGATAAAATTATTCATTAACTATGCTCATTGAGTAACGATTAACAATTTCCTTTTATGTTGCTAATCATGATTGAGATACAGCTTAATCCCATTCAGTAAACAAAGTTAGTGGATTATGACATCATGTGTACAGTAAATAATTTGTTTAGAGAAGTTGCCAGGAAGTACATGTATAGCTGGACTTGGCCGACTAATTGGTCGTCTGTAAATGTGCTGAAATTAAGAAGATGGTGACGTCCGTCAATTACAAACCACTACTCAAGCGGCCGCAACCAGACAAGACCCGCCACCTCTTTCCACAACTCACAACCACCAAATTAACAGTCTCTGTGGAAAATAGGATCAACCACAGTAGTGTAAAATTGATATTATTTACTAAAATCATAAAAAGAAAAATGCTACTATTAACACAAATATTTGTACACATAAATATACAAACTCTTTCGCATAGGTTGTGGGGACCCGGATTTAGAGTTCATAGTACTCTCAAAGCACTATAATTTTGTAGTGTCCTTAAAATGAGTCTCTTTTAAGTATATTTTAATGATCCGAGCCGTTAATATTATAGAGCTTGTTGAGTTGATCAGCAATAAAAAAAAACAAATTGATTGAATATCAATAATTATATAATCTAAACGCATATGTTTTAAAACAAATGAACGATAAGTATATTTTTTGAATAGATTATAAAATAAATGACATTTGATCATTTTTGCTACTTATGTTCGATCCGACGAACTCTATAAATTAATCTGTCCAAATTATAAAGACGAGTCAATAATAAGCCATAGATAGGACACTACAAGAGTGTAGTGCGTAGGAACCTCAAACTCACGTTAACCCCAC
This sequence comes from Actinidia polygama, assembly GCA_030159135.1. Classification (NCBI taxonomy): domain Eukaryota; kingdom Viridiplantae; phylum Streptophyta; class Magnoliopsida; order Ericales; family Actinidiaceae; genus Actinidia; species Actinidia polygama. Next base: position 7,028,393 of record BRYF01000013.1, read on the forward strand.
CAATAACGTGTGAAGATTTTATACCCAATTCGATAGAATGTACATTTCATGTGTACAAATATTAGTCTTAGCAACATTATTGAATTGTAAATTCAATAATGTAGTGCGTAGGAACCTCAAACTCACGTTAACCCCACCAATAACGTGTGAAGATTTTATACCCAATTCGATAGAATGTACATTTCATGTGTACAAATATTAGTCTTAGCAACATTATTGAATTGTAAAAGGACTAGACTTCTTTGCAGGATTTTATACCCAAACGCACTACAAGAGTGTAGTGCGTAGGAACCTCAAACTCACGTTAACCCCACCAATAACGTGTGAAGATTTTATACCCAATTCGATAGAATGTACATTTTATGTGTACAAATATTAGTCTTAGCAACATTATTGAATTGTAAAAGGACTAGACTTCTTTGCAGTCTAATTTGGCACTACACGGTGTAATCCAAGTAAACATGGCACATTTTGATGATATAAATTGTTCACATTGTAGACTTAATCGAGAATTTTAATATTGTAAAAAATCATGTTGATCGGATATAGATTAATAGTTGGTCAATATCAATTATATCAAGATAAATGTGAGCTACAAAACAGTATTAAATGAATATTGTTTTGTTTTCGATTAATATAATTTTTTGCATTATTAACGGAGTTTATATATATAATATAAACGATTTGAATCATCAAAATGAACCCATAATGGAGCTCAAAATCATGAACTGCACAGTGCAGTCTAAACCATTCAAATTCAGAAAAGTTGTGTCCTTGTAAAATTGGTGTTCTCTTACCCATTATTAAATAATATTAATAATGATATTAACATAAATATTTATACGCATACGTAAACATACTCTCTCACATAACTATTTGGGCCCAACACGTGGTAGGCGGGATCCACCATGAAAAAGAGTTTTGTACACTAGTGTGTATAAATGTGTGTCAATAACTTTTTTTTATAGATAATTCGTGTTGTAAAACACACCAAGGTAAAAATGGCATTATTATGTTATAAAGTTATAACTAAATCGTTTTGTTTTCAACCTATCTAGTGATTTAAATTATTCATTTTGTAAAGTACATTGAGAAGAATATTTATGCAAAAAATAAGATTGATCGAAAATAAGCAGCTAGATAATTTGCCTTAAAAGAAATAGAGGACCAACCTAATATTATCGCGATAAAAATAATCCGATCACGTGAGTACTAATATCCAACCAACCTAATTTCTTGAAAGAATAACAAATCATTGGAGTATGTTAACAGTGGACCTAAAATTTGCTAATTTTATATTAAAGTTTAAATGTTAAGCTTTTTTTATGGCTAAGAATCCCAATACGATTAAGTTCGAAAGAAACTAATTCAAAACCACTGAAGTTAACGACCAAGCAAAAGCCTCTGATAACCCTAAAACAAATTTGAATTGACCACCTTTTGAACACCGTCAAGCTATCCTGTGGATCCTTTTTGTTGTGGAGTAAAAGGTTTACATTTATTCATATTATTTAATATAAAATTTTACTCATGATCTCTAATAATTGGCAAGTTGGTACATGCTTACACCTATACAATAAATATATGTACGTAATATAATTTGTCTAGAATATGATATAGAGAGACGCCGCGTATGATCCTAGGCTTCTTCTGGTTCGGGTTTGTTTGGCTTCTCAAAACTGTTCCCTGTGGGTTTTGGGCCCCAGTTTTCTTTGCCTGTTCGCTGTTACATAGGCTCTGTTTGGGGCAGACCCCTACGCACCCACCAAAGCGAACACAACTTGACCCTTTAATTAAGTGACACGACTTCTCTTAGTATGTTGACATTAAAGTATTTAGAACCTTATTGGAGTTTATTTTAATTATTTAAATCGTTTATTTATAAATATTATTGAAGAGTTTAATATTGTAAAATTTTATGTTAATCAGATACAAATCAATATCCCTTCAATATCAATTTGTATCAAGATAAATATATATATAATCATGTATGTTACACTCATCTCAATTTATATCAAGACAAATAGGTATAATAATGTGTGTTGAACTTATTTATTAAATTATAAAATATTATTAAACGGATATTAATTTGTATTATATGAACGTAAATTTTTATAATATTAAACTCATTGATGATGTCTATGATATGAACGGTATGGATCATCAAAATAAAACAAAAATACTTGAACTGTATTGTACAATCCAATGCAGGGAAGCCTAATCCTTAATTAAGGCCCAATCAGATCTTTCAGCTACTTTAGTTTCTGATTTCTTTTGTTTTTAATAAAAAAAAATAATGATTCAAATTTTATATTTTTTCGGTTTCTCTTTGCAAGAGAAGTTTGAAATTATAAAAATTTTATTTAATTTAAAAAAAATCACTAAAAATAAAAATATATTTTTTATCAGAAAATTAGTTAAATTATTAGTCTTTAGTGGATTGTTTTTCAAAATTTATTAAAAAATTAAAAAAATTCAGATTCCTCTCGCCAAGCGAAATGGAGAAGTATATAATTTTTATCCAATGATGAACATAGTTTATTAAAACTGAAAAACACTCGAAAACCAAAATAAATAAAAAATCTAAAAATAAATAAATAAACTAGCCCAAAACTGAGCCAAATCGTGGGCCAGCATCGTGGCACTTACCCCATACTCTTTTTTTTGTCCTTTTTATATAGATTTTTTTAGCTGATTTAGTTTTTATATATATTTTTTTTTAGTGAAGTTTTTTAATTTTTTGATCAAAAGTATATACTTTTCTAATTTCTCTAGTCTGTAAATATAAAAATGTTCATTTATATTGGAAAAAAATTACTAAAGAAAGAAAAAATATTTTTACTCTATAAATTAGCTAATTTTTTATTTTTAGTAATTTATTTTCTAAATTTGATTTATTTTTTATATTTCGAGATTCCTCTTCACAATAGAAACCAGAAAAATATAAAATTATAGTCAAACGGTAAAAAAAATTCACTAAAGACGAAAAATTTTTGGCCACAACAATTTAAATAAGCGATGACGACAAGTTAATGAGGTATTAAACATTCTCTATAAATACTAGAGATTTTTTTGTATTTTTATTTAATGAAGAGAAAAATAAGTGTAACTGAAAATTAAAAAAAAAAAGAATCAAAATGCAAATATTATCACTCTTGGTTTGATGGTCTAAAAATACAATTTTGGTGCATTTATTCATGGAAATGGGGTAAATTTCACCATGGGTCCTTGTATTTTGACCAAAAGTTTAACTTTGGTTTCTATAGTTTAATTTAAACAATTAAGACCTTACAATTTCAATTTTGTTTCAACATAGTTCTTTGATAAATATTCGCTAACTATTATTTGGACTAAAAGTAAGCATATGAAGCTCGTACACTACCTTTTTTACATGGTACCTTTACCATCGTTGGTCGTTGTAGTTTGAGAAAAATTTTACTTTGGTCCTTAAAAATAGTCATGTGAGATTACCTGTTTCTTTTCCATCCAAATAATTAATGGGTATTAACAACACGTTTAATAAAGCTTATAAGCTACAACTTTTTCTTTTCTTTTTTTCTGTCTTGATAATTATGTCATAGTGTTTGATACAACTTCTGTCTCTGATTATGAGCCAAAACCAACCTATAAAAACTGAAAAATAGTTGATTTTAGCTCTATTTTAAAAAAACTCAACTTCTGTTTTTAAATAAATAATTCTAACATAAGTGTAATTACATCAAACACATTAGATTAAAATTGTAAAATTCTAATTGTTTAAATTATGGTTATAAGGACCAAAGCAAAACTTCAATCAGACTACCAGACCGTACTAATGGTGAAATTTACCCATGGAAATATACAATGTCAATGAGAAAGTCAAAAAGTTCCAACCAGAGAGAGATGCAATGAATCAATTGTTTCCTATGGGTGCCAAGATTCGCACACAAAATACGATGCATCTTCAACATCCTCTCATTGATCTTTCCACCCAAATTTAGCTGTTAATATCCAGAGAGAGAGATCATATACTTGCATTCTTTTTTGCATTAAACCCCCCCCCCCCCCCCACACACACACACATATATATATATATATGAGTTTTGATTTCTACACTCTTTTTTTATAA
>BRYF01000013.1:7070000-7072500 GCA_030159135.1 Actinidia polygama
GCATGTTAGCAAAACCCAAGTAGCACCATTAAGAAATTTTTTTAATAGATTTTTTTAGTTGTTTTGATTTTTTTAATTTATTTAATTAAAATTTTATACTTTTTCGATTGCTCTTGACAAAAAGAGTCTAAAAATTTTTAAAAAATCATCTAATTTGAGAAAAAAAATCAATAAAGACAAAAAAAACTTATTTTTACTCAATAATAAAATTTTAAATTTTCATATTCAGAACCGAAAAATATAATTTTTTATCAAATGCTGAAAAAAATAGTAAAAATTAAAAAAATAAAATACATAGCAACTAAAAAATCTCAAAAAAGATTAGGCCAAAACTAGATGGTAGACCCTGTTTATTCGAAAGTTTTTTTTATAACGCTTATATGATTCATTTTAATCTAAAGTTTAGTAGACGATGGTAGGCAAAGAATCAAATCATTTTTGTTTTCAAAACAATGAACGAAAAATATGATTTCAAGACAAATACGATATGATCATGTGTTATTGTTGTCAATTACCCTATTAAATTAGATTTAGATGAATTATCTATTTGATGAGGCTGACAAAATCAACAGTTTAAATTATTGAAATTGGTTTGAGGTGGGACCTATCGAGCCCAATTAAACGTAATGATTGAATGATCTCAGATTCGCAGGCCATTGAACAATGAACTGTTTTTTTATAAACTTTAAGCCATTTTAGAGAGAGGAAATTGATGCACACACACAATTATATTTAGGAAAACTAATTTTTTGAACCTTTTGTCTTTAATACAAAAAAAAATACAAATCTACCCTTTCACTTGATATTTGCTAACAAACTTTCCCACAACTTGTCAATGATTATTTTTTAATTTTGCACAATAAATTAGAAATAAAGTTTTTTTTTTATAGAAAAGTGAAATATAAAGATCACTTCAGTTATAGTTATTGCGATATATGATTTGTGTGTACAAATGTATTCATGAAAATGACAAAAGATTCTAGTTTTACCTGCCCAAATACGAGCCACAACCGAAGAGAGATTCCACACGAGGGTAAATATGCCAATAGCCACAGCTTTCTTGTGAGAGCAAGATTCCCAAGCATCTTTGAATCGTCGAACCCAAAAATTACCTTCATGAAATATTATTGCCCATTTACAAATATTAGTATAAAAAAATGTTCCATCCACATAGTCATGCATTCAAATGGAACTATAGTAAGTTGACCTTTACGAGACCGAATTAACATACAATAATCGTTGCGCACTGTTATTAGGGTTGAAACTTAGTTCGAAACTGATTGATGTCATGATGTGACCATATTTTACAAATCATTGACGGGGTAACATCATTACCATTCAATAATCATATAACGCCCCAATTATCCCTTGTAGTCCAATTTCGGTGAGACAAGCATTTTCCTAAATTATAGTTTCATGGCGATAGATAAGGACCTGTCTGCAAACATGGGAAGAAAAGGGATCCAATGTGTACATATAAATTCTTGAGGGACTCATCATGTCTATTGTCTATACTACGCACATGTCATTAAAGAATCAAATAGAGCCGTTACGTGCGTGAGTTATGAGATGGACACGTGTAACCACATGGACCCACCATACTGCTAGAGTGAAGTATCAAATGGCTGTGATAAATTCATGTGTACAGTGGTTCATGCACTCCAACGGTATAGTATCATGTTTAAATGATAAAAGAAATCAACAGTAAATATTAAAAAATGGGGACCACACTTCAATGAAGTTTAAGATTCCAACTTTAGAATAGGTTAGTTATTTTCACTTTCATTCCCCTCCGATTACATTCATTTTTTATTTATTTATTACGATAAAATTACTCAAATGTCCTTCTATGTAACAAAAATATTTAAATAAAAAATAAAGTGTGATTAGAGAAAAAAGAAGTATAAAAATCACAAACTTAAAAGAAAGTTGTGGGTCTATTTTTTGACCCATTTTAGTTATCTGAATTGTTAATCTTATAAGGTGCAATAAGAAGACCATCTATGAAAAAAACGCCAGGTTGATCAAAGATCAGATCATTGAGTCATGTTTGTTTTGTAAAAAAGGTGGTTCATTATGAAAATTATTCATGTTGTTCCGAAAAAAATGAACCGATTATAAGGATACTTGATCGATGATCATCTCAACAAGTCATACGAGATGAACGATTCAGATAATCATCTCAGCAGGTCTTAAATGATTGATGATCATCTGAACAAGTCTTACGAGATGATTTTTTTTTTTGTATAGATAATCATCTTAGAGATCTCGTAAGATGAACGATTCAAATAAAAAATGTAGAGGATGAATCCACACTTTTCTAATTTACCATAAAAAAATCGAATCCCAAAGAGACTTAACGCCTAGTTTACGCTATCATTTTTTTTTTGTGTGTGTGTGTGTAGGGGGGGGGGGGATTCTTGTTTTTTGAGTTTTTTTGTCTTTAGCGAATTTTTTCGCTGTTTAATCAAAATTTTATATTTTTTTATTTTTCTTGATG
>BRYF01000013.1:7082500-7085000 GCA_030159135.1 Actinidia polygama
TAAATTTTTTTGAATCTATATGTTTGAGAGCACATGGGTAATATTCTAGTGTTTGCGAAAGAGAGATTAAGATTAGGTGGTCCCATGGACAGACCCCACCCACTCCCACTGTGCTCTGAGCATGTGAGGCCAAATCATAGGTAAGGTTGCGTTTGGATTGCGACAAAAGTTGCCTCGCACCGACAAAAAGCTCCTACCTGCAAAAACAACTTTATTAAAAATATCAAAAAGATTAAAAAATTATGAATTTTTTTCTGATGAAAAATAGGACTATTATTTGAAAATAAATAGTTGGATTTTTTTGTGTGGATAATTTTCATTTTTTCTAGAATTATTTAAGTTTTTGATTAATATTTTTAAACTTTTTCTGGTATTTCTTAATTAAGGGAATATAAAAAGTAAATAAAAATTACGGATCAAAGATAGCTAAAGACGAAATTAATTCAAATAATGAACTAATTTTAATTAATTCTATCTTTAATGATATTTTTATAAAAAATATTTTTTGATTCTTTTAATCAGACGAAGTACAAAATTAAAAAAAGAAAAAAATAAAATAAAAAAAGGAACAAAAGACAAAAACAATTATTAAAAACAAACCAATAATTTTAGGGTAGATTATATTAACCTCCCCTGAGGTTTCTGACAATAACGAAAACCTCCTCTGATGTTTCTGAAATAACACGCGGACCTCCTCTGTCAGATTTGCCTAACAAAATCTATTATTTTACAATTTTACCCTTTCATTAAGGGCATTACACCTAATCATTTTCTCCTCCATCAATACAATGATTTATTGATCTCTCAACAATGTCACAAGTAGTTGCACTTGCACCACACTGGATCATTCCCATTCTCTCTCTCTCTCTCTCTCCCCTCTCTCTCTCAAATACAATCCCTAGCCCTACTTAGATTTTATCATAAAATAGCCATCAATCTACCTAAACCTAATTAGGAACCACTATCGACACCGGAATAACAAGCCACCGACACCCAAATCGCAAGCCGCTATTATGGGAATTGCGATTCTCCGCCATTAGTATCAAAAGCCACAACGATAGAAATCACATAACGACACCTAGACCCATAACTATAGTACCGGGCCATCGGAAATCCATAGAGCCCCATGTCGTGCTTTTGAAACCCACACCGCCCCCTCTCTCTCCATGCTTCCGTGTGTGACAGTTGATTGGTCCGAAGCCCTAGGTTTGGATTAGATCAGGTGGGTATGGGTGGGTGGGTGGGTGGGGGTATTTGGGTTTCTTGAGTCTGCGGTGGTGAGTGATGGAATGACGAGGTTGGTGGTCCACGGCGGTGATGGTGGGTGAGCCTTGGGGTAGAGAAATAATGATTTAAACGTATTTTTTGTATTTACATTTATGAGAAAATAATGGCTTTATTGTCTCTAGGGAGAAAACAAAGTTTAAAAACTTCATATGCTTACGTCATCCATTTCCGTCCACGTCAGTGATGGTAGATTAACGGAGAGGGGATACTGATACCAGAAACAGAACTAGGAAGAAGGTTACTACCATTTTTGAAAAGTATCTGTCATTGTCAGAAAAACTTTATAGGATGTCACTGTAATTTACTCATAATTTAAAGGAAAAAAAAAACCAAAAAATCATTATTCCAAACTGAGACGTTGATTCTTCATTCATTATTTATAAGAAGAAACTGATATTAGAAACTCCGTTGACGGCACGATGACTTGCTTTTACACCGAAATCGAAAGACACTTCAAACTTTCGACCTTGGAGAAATTCTATTGTGTTCGAATTTGAATTAAAAAATATTTATTGAATTCAAAATTAGATAATACAGATTCACTTAGTTAGTTATGTGATCAGAGTGAATCTGAATCATTCATTGAATTTGAAAGATTTTTTTGGGTTTAAATTTGAGAGCACTGTTGATGTAAGTTTTACTATTGATCCGTGTAGTTTGACTTAAGTTTCACTTTGGTCCCTCTAATTCTCACTTAAAAATCAAGAACTTGCAGTTTCATTATTGTTTCAATGTAGTTCATTGTCAGTATTCGTTAAGAATTTAGACAGAAAGTGAGTGCATAAAGCTTACCTGGCCAATTTAAGAGACCAAAGTGAAACTTTGATCAAATTACAAGAACCTATGTAGTAAAATTGCCCTCTAAGAGTTGGTATGCAAGTTTCACGCCCTAAATTTAAACCAAATTAAAATTGTAATGTCATAATTGTCTAAATTAAAACTATAAGAACCAATGACTAACGATAAAATTTACCCTTTTTGTTAACACAACATATACTTTTTTTTTTTTTGTGTCACATTAGTTACACCATCCACATTGGACTAGCTGCAATTGCCTTTTTTGGGATTAACCAAAAGAGGTTAATTAACCCTATTTGAAATGTTGACATATACTCGTTATAACTTAAGTCATGAGGTGCTTCGGAACTCTATATATGCTCTATATATTACTTTTTTTGTGTGTTTATAGTGAATTCTTTTCTCTAAATTTGAA
>BRYF01000013.1:7090000-7095000 GCA_030159135.1 Actinidia polygama
TTGTAGCATTGATTTACTGCCACACCCATCAGCAATGGCTTTTTACTTCAAGAGTCTTCTCCCTTGACTGGATTCAATCAAGAATTTAGATTTGTCACCCCTTCAAACCCACTTTGGGTCATCAACTTCTTGATCCAGAGGAGTCTTTTCATATTAGTTGTTGAAAAACTTATTGCCTTGAACATTCCTTCTTAGCCATGTGGGTTTGATCGGTTGGAGTGGCAATGACATTGGGTAATTGGTGGACTTGGTAATATAGGATGTATGGTGGCTATGGCAACAGAGGGGTAATGACCAAGGAGGGGGTGGTTGTGGTTGTATCGAGGATGGGGCAGTGGAAAAGGCGCTACAGTGGAGAAGGTGTGGCTATGATGGTGCATCGGGCTAGCTATGGCGGTGGAGGGAGGTGGGGTGATTGGTGAAGGAAGTGAAGGGAGAAAAAGATAAAAGTAAGGGTAGGGATGGCAGAGGTAGCCATAGTGGAACCACAAAAGGATTGTGATTGGTCGTGGTGGTTAGATACAATGAATGTACATGTTTACTAAACTTACAAATTAGCATTATACGTAATTGCAATAGATTCGGGAGGGAGAGAGAGATTTTAAGAGCAAGTGGGTGACTATGAAGTTGGGGTGGAGGTGCAATAATGGAAACCGGATGTGGATGAAGGAGGTCAGGTGGTGTTGCACATGCAATGGTGTGCAGTGATTCAATGAAATGGAGAGTTTTATATGCGTTGGTGAGTTAAGAGGCAAGAAAGGGTAACAAGAGTATTTTTCTTTACCATTGAGGGTAATAAGGTAACTTTATCTCTTATGTTAGCCTCGTCAGAAGATAAATACTTTCACAAAGCGGTACTTCTAGTTGGCGAAATACATGGGGGAATATGTATTTCCCTTAAAAAGAAGTATTATTGTTCCACATTTTCACCCACATGCAAGGCACAAAGGTTGCTTTTGGGACTTGCTTAGCATCCACGCTCAACACCCCTACTATTCTGGCTCGCCTCAGCATGCTACTCGGTCTCGCCAACCTTGACCCTTTGACTCGATGCCATGCAACCTAAATACTCGACAATCACTTTGTATTGCCGTGCGTCGCCTAGGCAAAGCTTCACCTAACTTTGGACTCGCGCCTTGGTATTTTCATGCCACTGAAGGCCAAGAGCATGGTCCAGGGACCTCGATCATAGGACACCCTAGCAACCTATAACCCGCCCCTCCTGGGGATCACCAAGGACTTGCAGATTAAAGAATAGTGTTGAAAGATCGCCAAAGTAACTCGACTCACCCTTAGGGCGACTTTACTTTGACCCGCCTAATATATGAGATAGGTTTCTACAAGAAGTACAGGTTGACCAACACTTGTGTTTCTACCATAATTGCCCATCTACACCTCGTGACATGACCCCAAGGATGAGTTAGGCACCATGGTCCAATTTCCCAGCAAAAGGATGTCTCCTCCTTCATATAGATGTGTAAGAACCATCTTCACATCAGAAGTTCTTCCTCACTGCCACTTTTTCACTCTTAAACTTTTTTTTTGTAGATTGGCCCACTTTTCTCTCTACTCCAAGGCTGTCTCATCTCTTTCCCTCTCCACTTCTAGTGATAGTGTGCCACCTTAGTGCCTACCTTGATTTATAGATGACCCATGGTTTGCCCAAATGACAGCAGACTTCTGGCTGACATAATTCAGAAGACTCTTTTAAGAATTTTAGCTAAGCCTGAAGCTGAGTTACTGGTCTTAATGTAATGGGTTTGTTGATTGGGCTTCACCACTGATTGATTTTAAATCAGGATCCTAGCAATTAACACCAGAAGTCACTTGCAACTGAGGAAACTAGGCAACTTGATTTGACTGAGGGGAGAAAATCTTATCAAAAAGTTCAGATTTTTTTTTTTTTTTGCTTTATTGCTTCTTTTAAGTCTCTATTAATTTATTTCTTTTAAGTGTCAATTCAGTTTAAGCCCAAAACTTCTGGAACTCAAGCCTTTCTGGCAAGGAATTGCAAAGTACTCTCCAAAATCTGACTCCTTAAAGCTACCTGCCTTAGTTCAAGTATGTTTAGGTTCCAGCTCTTGGGTTCTCCACCATGCTACATCGCGACCTCACCTTTCTATAAGCAAACAATATGATAATCAAATCAACAATCCTTGAACCACAGTGGTTCTTGACAAGACTTGTACAAGGTCTTCTGGTAGAAGAATTTATATGACACCATTGAGTTTATGAAAGACAAAATAACAACTTAGATATTTGACATTTCTATTACTAATTACATTTCCCTATCCCATAATTATCAACTATTGGACGGTCAACTGCAATGTCCCTTGTTTCAAAGAGAGTTTTAAAGCACCAGAGTGTACTCTCTTCAAAGTAATGCTGTTACAATTCTTCTGAAAGAATTCATCATCATTTTCATAGCATAACTTGGAATTACACAAGTAATTTAACAAGATAAAAACTAATTCATATATAAACTCACAAATAATCCACCGCATAAGATAATTCCCGCCACAACTTGCAAATTCTAAACTCATATCAAACCTAAATCAATAGAAACGAACATAGAACGTTAAAATGACATTCAAAAAATGTAAAAGAATTGAATGTACCATAAACTCTCTCAGAGATCTCGAGAAGCCCATCCGGCGGCTTCCGAAAGAACAATTTACGAAACAATGCCATACAACAGCACCAGTGATCGGCGCAGTCACCTCAATTCCGAAATCCTAGACCACCCCAAGACACAGAACAAAATCAAGGTTCCTCAAGTTCAAAGCCACTGATACACGCATATACGTACATAGATGATTATACGCAGTATTGCGCCTGGTAATGATGAAATTACGCGTATATACGTCTACGAATTTTAGAGTTCAGAGCTTGCTTTCGGAGGAAGGAAATTGGGGTTTTTCTCTCTCCAGATATTCTCACTCTAAAAAAAACTGTGTTTCGTTTCGTAGTTGCTTAACTTGCTTGAAGATGTTGTAGACGGTGGTTGACTGGGACCACTGACGATTTGTTTTGGACGTAACGTTTCGTTTCGTTTCGTTGTTTGTGTTTCGTTAAGTTATACCTGAAAACAATTTTTTTTTGGAATTAGCCCAAATTCAGGGTTAATTGCATTTTATCCCCTAAACTATACCTCCGTATCACTTAGCCCCTCTCAAAATGGCAACGACTTCAGGAAGCTAGGGCGGTGATATTTTCGATGGAGATAAAAGGTTTGTGAATGGAAGAGGTTGTAGATGTGTGTGTGTGTGTGTGTGTGTGTGTGTGTGTGTGTGTGTGTGTGTATGTGTATTTTTGTGCATATATACATATGTTTACATATATCTATGGCCATGTTTGGCTTAAAATAAAAAAAAAAGTATTTTTATCACGAATATTTATTTACCAAGTCATGTAACCAACACACGTAATTTTTTATGGCAATTTAATACTTTATGTTCAACGATTCTTGGTAGAAGTATTAAAGTGCCAGATTTCAATAGTTTAAGTTGGCAAGATTATTAGATTTTTAGTTGGGGGGTTAAGTAGTACTGAGGCATAACTTAGGGGGGCAATATTCAATTAACCTTCAAACTCATTTACCGGAACGTCAGCCGAAGACGTGTACCTCACAAACAGATGAAGTTATTCAATGTGTAATTGTTTATTGGAAAAAGTCTATAATTTTTTCCAGTTATAATTTAAATTTTTCGTTAGCTTCAGTCCAAGTTAGGACCGACGAAGGCAATTGTTTCCCACCCAAACCATTGTGGGACAATGTTATTCCATACTTTACTCATTTTTAAGCCCAATCGACCAAAAGGAGCACAAATTGTGTGAACAAAACTTCCCTCGCATTAAGCTCTAATTTGGTCAAATTGGGCTCAAAAAGGGGGAAAGTATTAAAAGACGTCCTCTTACAATGGTTAGGGTAGAAAACCGTTATCCCCATGGGCTCTAATTGAACAAATAGAAGGTTTTAAATTGTGACCAAAAAGAACTATAAGATTCATTTTATTATAATTTAATTTGTTACCAATGCCAAACCTTGAGATTTTTTGTACTTTTTCGTTGTTAATTTTATTTTATTTTATTTTTTAATTTTTTGAGGGAAAGAAGAAAAATATTCTATTACAAGGAATTCTAGCTTGAGGATGACCCATAGTGACATAATCTCATGTAAATTTAATTCACTAAAATTTAATGGATTTTTTTATATTTTTTTATTCATTTTGATTAAAAAAATCAAAAAAAATATAAAAAGTCACTCAAATCTAAATTAATCTAAATTATAAAATTTGTTTGGGTTAATTTGAATTTAGTGGCTTATTGTTTTGGATTAATTTATATTTTATTGACTTTAATTCCATTAAAGATTAGAAAAGTTTATTGAAAACAAAAATAATTAAACTTTGGTCAACTTTTTTCCAAATTAGGCCTTATTGTTTATTTTTTGAACTTATTTTATGTTCTTGAAAGACGAGAAAGGGCGACTAATGAAAGAAATTCATTCGACAATTTTCAGTGGTTTTTGATCATATCCCACAGCACCCAAATACCATTTGCAGAGGTCAACAACGTCGTGAACGTTGAGAAGGGGGTAATACCCCCAACCACTCAGTTGATTTGGTTAAAGTTGAGAGGTGATTGACTTCGTTATAGTATCTGTTTAATCACTTGATAGTTGTTAAGCAGACATTTATTGCTTACAAAGATGTAATAGGTCACTGAAAAATAGCGGTTCTTGATCACACACTCACAACACCCACATGCTCCAACCGCATTCACCTGAAGGTTCAAAAGGGAGTAACACTCCCAACCCACTCGGTTTGGTTAAAGTTGAGAGATGACTGTATGACAGTTTCTCTTTAATCACTTGATAGCTGTTAGTAGGGGTGCACAAAATACCCGAGACCCGACCTCATTGGTTCGGGTTGGTTCGGGTCTACCACAGTCTCGGGTCGGTTCTGGGTCTAAAAATTTCGGACCCGTTCAGCTCGAGT
>BRYF01000013.1:7172500-7175000 GCA_030159135.1 Actinidia polygama
GCCAAACTCAAACTTATTTTTAAAACTCGTTAAGTTTTTAAACTCAGCTTGAACACTCTATTATTCGACTCATTTGGCTCGTTAATCACTCCTAGGTAAACTTGCAACACATGAGAAATATAATGCATCACTCTTAAAACGTCACTCGAGTCTTTAAGAAGGTGAGAATTTTGTTTTTGAACAAGAAAGAAGAAAGAAAACGAAAAAAGAATGACATAAAGATTTTGATTTGAGAAACTTTCATTTACCGTACCTACCCAAAACTCAGAACCAAACAAGAAGGAACGAATTAAACTTTTGAACTGTTTAATTCGTTACAATTAGAATTTTCAGTGAGTTTGTATTTATATAGTTCGACAACAACAACTAATTTTCACAAAAATAATTGAGAAAACAACATCGTACCACTTGCGACACTTTTAAAAACCCTAATTCCTGTAATTAGGACACATATCGAAGCAAATTCAAGACAGAACTCGGGTGAAACCAAAGCTAGAATTCAAGCAGAAATAAATCTAAAGGATGTCGCAACATATACACACAAGTCTACCCACCACAATGTCAACACTAGATATAGTTCAGAAAGGAGAAGAAACATACTAACTCTGGCTAGCTGTTCCGCAATTTCGTCCGTTCCGCTTGTGGGCAATTGGGCAGCTTGTTGCGTTCTGGTGTTGGGCCATTAAGGTTGTGGGCAATACGTTTTTGGGCCATGGCATGTTCGGTTGGACCGATATCATTGGACTTTGCGTATGGGTTTCTATCGGTTTGGCTTAGTGAGTTTACCGAACTTGTTGTGAGGAGGGAGATCCAGTATTGGGGCCTTGGATTCAGATTGTTCTTGTTAAACTCACTGGTCATTGGCTATATCCCAGTTCTGTTCGATTCTTGGTAATTCGGTCCAAGGCTGTTGGTTGTTCGATCGTGTAGAGTCAAAACGTGTTTGGACGAGGAATTGCGAGCTCGGTTTCAGGTGATTTCAGTTTGGGCATGTGGGGTGCGTTTGAAGGGGCCCAATGGGAGGAGGCTCTGAGCATGACCGAACATGGGATCCTAGACTTTAAAGCAATTTGTTTGTGTTTGCATTGGATTTAATCGATCAATTAGTGCTTTAAGGTTATTTAATTGACCAATTAATGCTTTAAGGTTGTCCCATGACATACAGGAATTGACTTATTTATTGCAAGCAGCTTTTACATTATTGGTTTGGTTGATTTCAAATAAGTGCTCGGTTGGCCAAGCTTGAAATGGCAGTTCAGCGAGTTGTTGACTGAGTATAAAGTCGAATCATGAGGGAATGGACTACTGAGGTCCTATACATTGGCATCTCACACCTCCCAGAGGAAGGGAGGAGTCAAAATGAGTGAGTTTGAACCTACTGACTAACTCAGATTCGGGTTGTACCCACTCAATATGGATTTGTCGTTGGGTTGAGTGCTCAACCCAACTGATAAGGATTGGGCTTGAAGTGTTCGCGCCAAAACGGATGTTTATGTGTGGGTGGCCCAAGAAGTGCGGAGTTGAGGTCGGTCATTTTCGAAATCAGCGTGAATAGACAAGCTTGGCAAAGAGTCCTCTCCAACTAGTTTGGGATTTCTAGTTGGGATAAGGAGGACTGCAAAGATCAAACCGGTAGAGGTGAATATGGAGTGAGAAAGTCGAGTTGGACTAAAATTTGGTGAGTTCGCCTAAGTAGGAGAGCTTATAAGTTCTCTAGTACACAATCAAACTCTAACCATCTAGCTCTCTTGTTTTCTCTCTTCTTTCGTATTCTTACTCTCATACCGGAGGGTCTTTTTGGCCAAATCTTGTTTGGTAACCTTAAACGGTACTTGTTGTGGTGCGCAACAATCTATGAGGAAGAGAACGGCAAAGTCGTGCGGAGGTCCTACCCTAGTGAGATTTACCATCTCACAAATTATTTGTGAGTAGGTAATTGGTGTATGACTTGTACCAAAAAAATTGGTGTTTGATTGTTTTCATTAACCCTTTTAGAATGTCCTAAAATTCAAAAAATAGGTTAGCGGAAGGGGCTAGAGGAGGGGGTGGGGTGGGAGGGGGTGGGGTTCAGCTGCTCTATGTAAGAAAGGGGGTGGAGTTGCAGTGGTTAAGGAAGGAGGAAAGGAGGCCGGAGGCCGGAACAAGAAGGGGATTTGGCCAGAGACGAGGGTGGTGTGATGGAGTCTTAGGGTTTTTCTTTGGGTAAAGTTCACCATTAGTCCATGTAGTTTGATAAAAGCGAATTGGTTCTTATTAGTTTCAATTTGAACAATTATGACCATCAATTTGGTTCAATCTAGTGCCTCTATCAATTGGGTCCTTGTAATTTGATAAGATTGTTGACAACTATTGATGGAAGACAATATAGGAAACAAATTAAATTATTGTCCAAATTGAAAGTATAAGGACCAAATAAATATTTTAACCAAACTCTAAGGACCAATTGTTAAATTTACCAATTTTCTTTTTGCTGCCACTGAACACGTGGCAAACACTTCAC
>BRYF01000013.1:7290000-7292500 GCA_030159135.1 Actinidia polygama
CTGAACCATTCATCATCATCATCATCATCATCATCATCGTGATCATGATCTTATACAAAAGGCGGTCGATGGGGTGGAAAGTAGAAGTGTAAATTGTTCCGGTTCGGTCCGAGCTTACTCCGTGTATGTGGCAGGTCAGGTTTGGCCCAATTCAAATTCGAAAGTTTAGTTCAACCAGTGAAACTAGATCAGCCGAATCAATACGATTTGTTTCTAATTTTTGATCTAATTTTAGGCTGGTCGGACTTGGCCAAAAATTTATGTGCATTTCAGGTCGTCCAACCCGAATCAACCCAAATTTTATTGTATTTTCGGTTTGATTGGGAAGCTAGGGTCGAAATTCCAGGAGGGGGGATTTAGGCTTAAACAAGGGAGGCCTCATTGGAAGGTCGAACTTCGCTAAGGTGTCCATCCGAGTCCGAGGGGAGGTGGGCTTCGATCTGACCCAGTACCCAAATAGACCAAAACGAACATCGGGCGTACTCACATGGCTCGACCCAATTTGCAACACTAGGTAAAATCTACAAGACCTGGTTTAGAGCATCTCCAACCCAAAATTCTAAAATAAAAATCCAAAATATATTTTAAATTTTTAAAAACGCATTTAGAGTATTTAACATCTTACAATTGCACTCAAAAATTCATTTTTAACTATATTTTCAAAAACCTCCATCAATTCTTCCTTTCCCTTCAAAAATATTTAAATGATTAAATTATAAAAAAATTGTTAAATATATCTAATATGAATATTATTTCAAAACTCTCAGTATTATCTTTTTAACGATATAGATTTCATAGAAAATAAATTTATGAATTAAAAATTAGACCTATTATGCAAAAAATAACTGTAAAAAAAGAAAATAGAGATGAATCTCCATTTGGTAGGAAAGTCTTCAAAATTGGATACCAAAATCAAAGTCTCTATTTCGGAGGCTTCAAATGGAGTTGGGTTAGGGCAACTCCAACCCACCTCTAAATATTCATTTTGGAGGCCGAATGAATTTCAATCCAACTCTATTTAAAGCTTCCAAAATCAAGTCATTGATTTTGATCTCCAATTTTGAAGGCATCTCAAACTGTTTTCAAATTGTGTCTTACATGTTCACAGGCCCTACGTAAAAAAAAATACCTCATAGGCGTACTTGTTAGAGTTTTACAATCTAAAAAATATATAAGATATAAATGTTGGATAAAAGATACATTGCATGTATATATGAAGAGATATATTGCTACATAATGGAAAACAAATTAGAAACTACAATGATTTTAAAAAAAAATTGCTAGTTTAAGAGAAACGGGGAGGGATGGGAAGAAATATGTTTTTTTTGTGTAGTGGGGTCCCACTAAAAATGATCAAATTGATAAAAAACATGCATAAATTTATAGATTTTATGTCTATTGAATAAGAATATATGTGGGTCCCATACATTTGAAAAAAATGAAGTGATATTTTTTAGGGAAAAAAAAAACTTAGATGAAATTTTAGCTGTTTGATTAACTCAAATGGATTTTAATCGTAGATAGCGGAAGATAGATTTAAAATTTTAAATGAATTTGTGATTTATATTATAGATGTATCATCGTGGCCAAGTCGCAAAGTCAGGTTTCTAATATAACGGAGTCAAAATCTATTTAGATTCACGTGTGAACTATTTTTCCTCAATTGATAAAATGTTATACGTAGTCTATGTTTGAATTAATAATTTAGTGAGAAAAAATAAAATAAGAATACAAAAGTTAGGTGTTCAAACAGTTTGGAATCATTGGATCTACCTTTTTTTTTATTTCTTTTTCATCAAATATTTGATCCAAACACAACCTCAGAGGAATAATGAATGTATCATCGTAGCCAAGTCGCGGAGCCATGTTTCTAATATGTCGGGGTCAAAATCTATTTAGATTCACGGGTGAAGTATTTTTCCTCCATCAATAAAATATTTTACTTAGTCTATATTTGGATCAATAATTTGGTAGAAAAAATAAAATAAGAATAAAAAAGTTAGACATTCGAACAGTTCGGAATCATTAGATCTACCTTTTATTTTCATTTCATCAAATATTTGATTCAAATACAGCCTTATAGCAATAATGAACATGAGTTCTTCAATATTTATTGCTAGTATATGAGTTTGATGAATACCAATTTGGGTAAAGCCCCCGTTGGGGGTATATTTTTTTGCTAAAAAGTCTTGATTTTTGTTGGGTATGTTTAGGGTAAATCGTAGGCTCCCTTTGGTAATGTTTAAAAGTCAAGTGTTTTTTTAAGCTTCTTACCAAAAAAAAATATTTTTTTTGCTTTACTTTAACTAAAATAAACAAAAAAGAAGAAAAACAAAAAAGCAAAAAAGTTAATTCTGGCTGTGTTTTTTACTTATAAGCTTAAAAAAAATCAACCGAAAAGCTGGTACCAAACGGAGCCTTATTTGGGATGAGTTTACCTAAGTATATAAGATTTTTTTGGGTGTGTGTGTAATCTTTTTCGTCTCACTTTCCAAAAAAT
>BRYF01000013.1:7300000-7302500 GCA_030159135.1 Actinidia polygama
TTTACCATCACGTTGTCCAATTTACAAAGGAGATTTTGCCGAATTTTTAAAAAAATTTCAGAGATATTTTTTATTTAAGTCTTTTAATTCACTTCTTTGGGTTATGAAACCTTGGAGTGACACATCCACCAACTTTTGTGCTAAATACTCGAATGGTTGGCCTTGAAGAGAATCGAGCTAGGGACATGGGTTTGAAACCCCATATCTTTTCCATTTGATCAAACCGTTTTTTTTAATTTTAAAAAAGCATCCCTCTCAAAAGTATTAAATATTTCTATACTAGACCCACCATTATAAGAGATTAAGAGGATTGCGCAGTTGCCAAATCCTTCTTTAATTTGTTGGTACAGTCGAAAGAGGAATTTATTTTAAACCCCAAAACTAGTCAATACACATCGATAAATTGAAAAAAGAAAAAAACCTTCTCTCCTTTGTTCTTCTATGCAGAAAAAGAGGGTCTCCTTCTAATTTCTACCAATTTGGCTTGACCACCCCATCTCCTCTCCTTGATTTCACATTTTTATTTCGTGTTTTGTTATATCTTTTTCCTGTTTGATTATAATTTTATATTTTTAGTTCCTCGAGAGAAACACGAGAACATTTTTGATCATATTTGAAAAAATATACGAAAAAACAATGAAAAACGAAACTATTTTCACTTGGAAATAGTTGTTTTTTTTGACTTTATGGTAATTTTTTCCCTTCAAATTTATCATATATTTTAGGGTAAAGTTCACTGACATCCTCTGAAATTTTTGACAAATACAGTCACTTTCATGTAGCTTAAAAAATAACACTATCATCACTTACTTTAGAGACTAATGTCAAGATTCTCACTTGGAGGCTTGGAGCTTATTTTTGTGCAGAAATAACAAACTTGTCCTTTAATTTGGGGCTTTCAATTTTTTTCTCAATACATCTATTAAGATAAATAAGTATTCTCTCTCTTTTTTTAAATAATTGATAAATAGTTTATTTTTAAGTATATTTAAACTAGGAGCACTTAAAATATAAGATATTTAGATCAATTTTTTAAAAATATTGATAATAAAATTTTATTTTTAAGTATATTTTTCATTATGAGTACATAAAAAAAATTATTTAGATCAATTAATTTTTTAAAAATATTTATTAATAAAGATTTTAAAAAATAGTTTATAAATAAATGATGTTTTAAGGAAAAAAAAAAGAACATTAATGGTGTATTGAGAAAAAAACTTTTAGAACCCCTAAATCAAAGGGCAAGTTTGTACTTTTTGCACAAAAATGAGTTTTAAAGAGAATCTTGACATTAGTTTCAAAAGTAAATGATACCAGTGTTATTTCTAAAACTATATGGGAGGTGGTTGTAATTGTCAAAAATCTCAAGGGAGATGAGTGAAATCTACTCTCTATTTTATTGCATAAGAAAAAATTATTAAAGAAAAAAAAAATAAAAATCAAAACAACTAAATTAACTAGACAAAATTGGGCCTCAATGTAAAAATAAAAAACTATAATATTTTTGGATTTGACTTTTGGGTAGCTGAGAAAAAAACAAACAATTTAAAATATTAAAAAAAAAGTGAACAAATAGATTAGTAGAGCGGGAGTAAACTAAAATGAAAATGGTAAAACAATATAGAAATAATATCAAAAGTCACATAAGGACAATTTAAGAAAGTTATTTGATGGGTGATGAAAAGTCAAAATGTAAGGACAAATGTGTCATTGTAGCAGAAAATGGAGTAAATGGTCGTGGCGGTAACAAATGCCGTGGTGGCATTATCGGCTTCCTATGGCTATGGAGGTGATAAATTAATTTGATAGTGGTTGTTCAAATCCCCAAGTGGCGCTTCATTTTGATAGTTTTGGTAGGAAAATTACTCATCATCATCATATCCTTGACCATCATCTTTCATTATGCTAATAATTGAAATGGACATATGTGCCTGATCGTTTATCCGATAAGACTGTGTTTAGTTGGACGAAATGATTGATGGAATCAAATGGTCATTCTATTTAGAATGATCATTTATTAGCACATAAAAATTACGATTATCTAGTAATAAAAATTACTTTTTGATTTCTGCACTTCAAAATAGGAGTGTAGAAATCAAAAAGTGGAGTGCGAAAATCAATACCATAATGGTGTTAATTTCTACGCTCCCCTTTGAAGTATAGAAATCAAAAAGGGGAGTGTAGAAATCAGTTTCTTAAAAAATAATAATTCTATTATCATTTTATTATTGTAAGGGAATAAAATACACAACTACAAGTTCTGGCCTTATTAGGGCAGACGCCACTGGTAAGTTATCGCTAAGAAGCAAGCTCGGTTAAAACATTACCAAATATTGCCACTGTTAAGACAAGCATCACTGTCGAGATGTAGCTCTATAGCAAACTTGGCAGGGTAATTGCACCGAGGTTTGGCCGAGGGACAACGGTCAGTGGCGATCCCGAGGCACGACAAGGGACAAAATGTAACTTGCATGGCGAAGTTTCCTCCGACAACCCCCAT
>BRYF01000013.1:7382500-7385000 GCA_030159135.1 Actinidia polygama
CTATTTCTGACTTTTTGCATTTGCTTAGTAGACTGTGGACCAAACCAAACGATTTGAATTAGTCAAATGCGGCTAACAGTTTGGAATGTTTCTGTTTCCTGGCAGTTAACCTGCGACCGCGGAGGCTAGTTAAGGACAATCTTGTCAATTGTCATTAAGGCTGCAAAACGCTTTCCAAAAGAAAAATTAGGGCGGCAAAATTGATGTAAGACCAAGAATATTGATTCAATAACTTGATAGTTTTAACCATATAACCAAAATACTTAAGTTCAAGTTATTAGTAATAGTTCACTTGATTCTTTATATATTAAATTAACAGTTCTTAACCAATCGATATGGGAAGGAGTCACAATTGACGAGTTCAGTCGAGTAGTATTTTGTTAAAATTTAGTTTTAAAAACATATCAAGCTTTAACGAATTCTTATTGAGTCGGATCATGAATCGAGCTTGAGTAACTTTGCTATTTTGAGTGTGTATTGCTACTTATGATCAACATCTTTTACTTCTTTCTATCTTAAAAAGTTGTGTTAAAGTATTTGCCATAATTTTGCTTAAAAGACGATTTTTAAAAACTCTATTTTTATGCTCTTCAACTTCTTTTCAATAACAAATTTTAACACAAGTTCAACTACAACAAAAAACCACAGTATAAGCTTATCAACACATGTTAAAACTTGCTTCAAAAATTTAGCGACCTTTAAGCCCAGTTTGACATAGTTTTTTTAAACATTTTTTAGTTACTCTGATTATCGATTTTTTTTTTAAACTTTCTCGTCATGTGGTTAAAATTTTATATTTTTTCGTTCCCTCTTGACAGGAGGAATCTTAAAATGTAAAAATTTTATTTAAATTTTAAAAAATCTACAAAAGACAAAAAAAAACTTAGTTAAATTGTTGAGGAAAAATATTTTTTTATCTTTATCGAATCTTTTTTTAAATTAAATAATATTTTTTTATATTTTCAAACTTTTCTCATCAAAAATAACTGAAAAAGTAAAAAAATTTAACCAAACAGTTAAAAAACTTCACTAAAAACGAAAAAAACACAAAAAATAAAATAGCTAAAAATATATAAGAAAATAGGCCAAACACTTCGAAAATTGAGATAGAAAAAATCCAAAAATTGACTTAATGTTAGTAACCAAACGAGGAAGAAAGCTTACCCCAATCTATACGTAACCAATATAGGACAAATCCATCTCTAACTTGACAGATGTTCTATTGGATCTTTGCATAACTTGAGAACATGTCTTGCACGTATCAATATTTTGATCCAAATCTCTGTTCCCATACCCAAATCTACAGATGCTGGACTCATCTCTCTCTCTCTCTCTCTCTCTCTCTCTCTCTCAATCCAGAAAAAGACAATATTTGTTGTCTGCAAATCTATCTAAAATCTTTCGAAAACAGTCCTTTCTCATTTACGTTGTAAATTGATACTTCCACACCCTGACAACAATCTCACGTCCTGATGTGACTATTAATTTTTTTTGATTTTTCACTTTTACGGTTTTACCCTTATCTCCTCCCAAACTATCACTTTGTCATTAACCATTTAATTCTTTTTTTTTCTTCTTTTAATACCACCGGTTATATATTAAAAAAAGATTAATTTTTTTTTTAACTTTCACCTTCCGAATTTTTATATAAAAAAATTATGATAAAATTTTATAATTTCTTTTACTCAACCTACAGTTTTTTATAAAAGAAAAAATATGGATCAATTTTTTTTTTAATTTATAAAATTTAATACCAAACTAATTAACATAAATTTTTTTTTTGAAAACACTAAATAAAAAAAATCAGATTTGTTATTTGAGATTATCTTTGAAAATTAATAATGACTAATGCATTTTTTAGGTGTCAAACTATTAAAAAAATTCAGATTTCGCTTTAGTGTTTTCAAAAAAAAATTATGTTAATTAGTTTGGTATTAAATTTTATAGATTGAGAGAGATTTTAAAAATAATTTAAATTTTTTGATCTATTTATTTTTTTTATAAAAAAATTAGAGGTTGGATTAAAGAAATTATAAAATTTCATCATAAATTTTTTTTATATAAAAAATCGGAAGATGAAAATAAAAAGAAATAAACAATTTTGATCAATTTTTTTTTAATAATTAACCAAGATATGGTATTAAAAAAATTAATAAGTGAGAGAGAGAAAAGAGATAAAAGGTAAATTTAAAAGGTGAATAAATATTAGTGAAAATACATTGAAATATATATAAATATCCGTGCAAAGTATGCATTATTCACCTCTAGTTGGCGGTGATTAACAGAACCTATTAAACAATACAGATTAGGGCATACGTTCATTTCTAAACGTAACTTCAGTTCAACTAAATAAGCCTTTAAACACATGTTTGCTTCTTATACTAAAAAAACTTAAACTATTCGAGTTTTACTTGTGAATGAATAAGTTAAAAGCTCATTGGAGATATAAAGAACACAATCTTAAATACATTATGTAATAAGTTGGATAGTTTTATAAGCC
>BRYF01000013.1:7487500-7492500 GCA_030159135.1 Actinidia polygama
GTTGGTTTTGCACGGCAAAATATGTGAATGAGATCCAAAAGTGTGTGGTTGGCTCTTTCTAGCTGCTTTATCCTACCGTATCAAGAGCATCTTTGCTCCAAATACACACACACACACACACATATATATATATATGAATCATATGTACAATATACAAGGTTTGCATATATAATGAATCATATGTATTCTTGGGTGGTGCTTTCACATACAGTTTTTCTTCAATTGCACTCCTTTTAAAGTATTCATTATGTGAAATTATCTAAATACTCTTGTATTTATATTTTTTTAAAATTATTTTTGTTCAAATATTTTAACTATATGAAATAACTATTTGGGTTATTTTACCTAATAAAAACAAAATAAAAAACGAGTGCAAATGTAGAAAAGATAATACGAAAATCACTATCCATCGTTAAACAATAATTCTTGGGAGACAATTTCGATAATCTATTTGGGCTAAAGGATAGATCATCATGAAAGAAATGCACGTGTATATATATATGTGTGTGTGTGCCGCCCATCTGAAACGGCGAGCGCAAGGGGTGGGTGGTGTTCGCGATATTGTGGGTGGTGGCGATGGACAAAGATTGAGTGCCCGTAGTCGGGATGGCGTGGGTAAAGGTGGAGGTAGAGGATATGGTGGCGGAGGGGCTAGGGATAGACTGGCGCAGGTGGTGGCTGGAAGTTTAGGTTTAGGGTTTGGAAGGTTGAAAGTGAGAGTCATTTTGGAATATTGAAGATGGTGTACGGAGTCTAAATAAAAAAACTTTGTATTTAGGTTCTCACACTGGAGTGGGTTGGACTCATTCTTTGCCAAAAGATCACCATCCCCTTCAGACTCCCGGTGCTTTCAGAGATCGCTGCATGAAAGAGAATCGTTCCTTGGAATTTCTGGGTCTGCAAGGTAATTCAAATCCAACTGTTATTGAATTGATTTTCTACATTTGTTGTTTCCTTCGTATCCTCAATTAGGATAGTGTAAGTTATATGCATCTTTCTCTATAATGGCAACGTAATATAGAAATTGCGATATACCACGTAATAGCAACGTAATATAGAAATTTGGCCTTAACAAGCAATTTATTAAGGCCAAATTTCACTCACATCCCCTAAGGTTTGTCTTGACAACATATACACTAATACACCCTTAATATTTTAGAAATTACACTGCACCCCTTATCAGATATTGTCGGATAACGAAGGAAACGTAACATTGCAAAATTACTTTGTTTCCCTTTTACACCCCACTCCACACCCCACCCCTTCTAAAGTTATCGCCTCATCTCTTTCCCTCCATCACCATCACTACCGACCTCTCTCCCCTTTCTCTCTCGTCTCCCTTTACTTTTCTATTATTTTTTAACACACTCCCAATCACCGTTACATCATTGTCACTACCCCAACAACACTATTTGCGAGCCATCCACAATCACCACTATATCTCACCATACCAATGGTCGCAACAACCATTATGTGGTAACTGTCTACCCTCTTCATGGCTAACAGAACAACTTTCCTTATCGATTCACCAAATGACATGGCTACAAACCTCCTATGCCGACATCCAATCAACCAAATATTTATCATATTTTGTACACAAAAATCATATAATTACAGTCCCTTATCCTTAAAGTTGAACAATGATAATTATTTTCAAAGCGGCAAGAGAATTGGGGTGGGGTGACCAGTAGCGTAGAGAAGGAGAACAATCCCTTTGAGAGGTAAAGGAGGTATTTTGGAGTCTAGGTGTTGATGTCATCAAAAGTCCTTTGTTGACCTCATGGTCAACTAACAGAGAAGGTGTTATTTGAAATGCGGCTACAACCCTCAAAGGATGGGGCTGTCATTTATCAAAGGTGGAGGATGAATCTGTCCAAAGAGCAAACCTCGGGGAATGTTATTGAAATTTGCCTGTTTGAAAAAACTGAAGGCTCAGTTTGGTTGTGTTTTTTTTGTTTTTAATGAATTTTTATAATCATTTAATTACAATTTTATATTTTTTCGGTTTCTCAGAGAAGAATCCGAAAATATAATTTTTTTTATATAATTCGGGAAAAAGTTCATTAAGGAAAAAAATTGACAAAAAAATCTAAAAAAGTGTTTTCTTTTTGGCTTTAGATGAATTTTTTTATATTTTTGGGCTTTTTTGTTAAGAAAAATCTGAAAAGTACAAAATTTTAACCAAACAGTGAAAAAAATGACTAAAGACAAAAATAAATAAAAATAAAAATAAATAAAAAATACATAACAAAACTATTACCCCAAACTAGACTCTATATTCCAAAAGGTACCCTACGCAATCTCGATAACGTAAGAATTGATGAAATCAAGTTAGGGAAATGCTATAAACCGTCCTAAGTGTAAAGAGAAGGGTGAAAAATATATAGGAAAGTGTGAAAAGTGTATAGTAAAATATGAAAATGTATTGAAAAGTATAAAATATACATCAAATATTAATTTTTTTTATTATTTTGTGCTCTTTAACCACCGTCCAGGCTTGTTAGCAAGACCCGTAAAGTTATCCAAAAACACCCACCTTTGTTGATGTCTTCCAAATTCGCTTCTTAACGTCTCTCGGATATCATTTGAAACGTTCAAAACAGAAATATAAAAGAAATAAGAATAATTAAATACTCATCTTTTTTATTATTAAAAACGTTTTTTAGGAATTTGTCTCCATTATCAAGGATTCAAGGTCCAGTGTATATGCCACCTAACACCACGCTGAGTTCGGGGCGGGGCTGGGGAACAACACCGTGTTACAAGTGGACCCGGAGTTCCTACGGAGAGAGAACTTCCTGCAAGGTTGCAGGGATCCAAAACAACGTCGTTTTGGGTGTGTTTTGCCCCAAACAAAGTCATTTATATTAAAAATTGTATTGTCTCAAAACGACGTGGTTGCAGGGATCCAAAACGCCGTCGTTTTGGGTGTGTTTTGCCCCAAACGAAGTCATTTATATTAAAAAATGTATTGCCTCAAAACGACGTCGTTTTAAGGCAATACAATTTTTAATATAAATGACATCGTTTGAGGCAAAACACACACCCTGTAACCTTGATAAGAGTTGGCTCCCTGCAGGAACCCCGAATACGTTACAAGTAATAGTACTGTAGTTCACTTTAGATGTATTGATGTTATTTGCATGGTTCATTTCATAGGATTCATCAAGTGAATTGTTTATATTAAAAAATTATGTTGATCGAACATTTATATTTACATTATGATTGATATTTATTTTGAACAAAAATAGACATCACGCTCAGTTGGAGATGATTGACTTGTTGGTCATTTTTAACTTGTTTCAGTTTTGTATTTAGTGACCTTTTTGACATTTTTGATCAAAAATTTAATTTTTTAGAGTGATTTTATTTGAACCCAAGAAATGCCTCTTAACACACAGCAGTTGTGCGATTACGATTAGAAATCCAGTGACAATGAGAGTCAAAGCCCTAAATAAAACTCCCATAGCCTAACCTCCACCATCATTAGCACTGCAACCACAAACACCACCGTCATCAACACCACCGTCACATACACAAAAAAAGGCCTCATTTGACAATGGCGATTATGCAACTAGGCAACAATGGACGTATAACTTCAACTTTGGCGGCAACAATGAGTTTCAAATTGTATGCTGGTGGGAGATAAATCCTCTCTCTCTCGTTATGTGAGCGCAAACTTACTCGTGTGTGGGCAAGCGAGCAAGTTTGTGTACTGCGGTGGTAATGTGCGGGGTAGACGGTGGGACACAAACGACAAGTGGTGGTTGGTGAACGGTAGGTTGAGTGGAAGGAAGAAAGGGTAGATCTTGGGTATTGGGTTAGGGTTTGGGTACGTTAGATCTTGTGTTTTTCGAAACAGGAGGGTTAGGGTTTAGTGTAGTTTGGATTTTGGGTGGGTGTAAGGTAAGGGTTTTGGTATGGTACAGCATGGCGCCACATGTTAATTTTCGTTAGAATTTTGGACAGAAGGCAGTGATTTGTCTCAATTGGCACCAATTCAGTAGCTTAAAGGCTAAAGTGGGAAAAGTAATTGTTTGAGAGCTAAAGTGTGAATTATTCAATACTTTAAGGGGCATAAAGTGTAATTAATCCTTCATTTTACTTTTGATTCTCTATTTTGTACGCGCAAAACTTGTTCAAAACTCTTATCCGATTTGGCAGAAAGAACCAACCACTTTCTCTCTCCTTTCCCGATAACTTCTTCAGAAACAACCCTTGTATAAACACGATTTGTGTGTGTATATATATATACACGCACGCACACTCCATAAACATCAATCGGTACTGAAATTTACATTCCTCCTTTGTATAGATCCATTTAGATGGAGGCTTCGATATGGCAGCAAATTCACGCGCTTTGGAAGTCACTGGGATAATTAATTTGTCAGTTAGAGTTAAGGTGCTGGAAAATAGGGTTAGCATCGCCGCCGCCGCGTGTGGTGGCGGTGTCACCCGTGTTTGAGGTCGTGGATGGGGGGTCCGGTGGCCAGGGAGGTACAAAAGTACTATTTGATCAAAAGTAGTAAAACACCTATGCATTTTAATTTTTTGGAAGCAAGATTAAAAAAAATTCAATACTTGTGTAAGGGGACAAAACATACAACGACAGAATTTGACCACGCTAGGGCGGAGACATCTACCGAGTTGCCACTATGAAGCAAGCTCAGAAGGATCTCCACGCGAAGCTCAGTGCAAATTCAGCAACTGACAGTTATCGCCCGAGCATAAGCTTTCTCTGCTGCCGAGCTATCGATGTCCAGCAAGCTCGGAGTGAGGACCGCGATGAAGCTCAAGCGAAGAACAATGGCAGGTGGCGATCCCAAGGGATGTCTTACACTGCAAAAACACCTCCTGACGGCTCGGATATCCAGATAAGGGCATCGGCCTCATGATGATGGGCTATCAGCAGGCCATAGAAGCATGGTTGTGTCAGTTATCTACTCACTGACATAGCGGATGGCACGCTCGATTGCACGTCAAGCTACAGTCGGTTGTGC
>BRYF01000013.1:7507500-7510000 GCA_030159135.1 Actinidia polygama
AAGAGGAGTGGGTTAAGTATTTATCTAAAACTACATAATTAAGAGAAAAAATAAAACGTCTTAAATGAAAACGAGAGATATAATATTTCCTTTATCCTATATAAAGTACCATTATTTTATTTTTTGGTGTCCCGTAAAAAAATGAACAAATAAAATATAAAAATTTTATTATTATTTTTTATATATAATATTTACATAACATTTCAACTAAAACAAAAAATCAAACGTAATCATTGTAGATATAAAATTAAAAATACAATATAAATTAAATAAAATGGTTATACTTCTTTAAAAAGTTGATTTTTTTAAAAGAAAACTTCAATATTGCACGGGAGTGTGTGTGTGTGTGTGTGTGTGTGTATATATTGTGAATTGTATGCATGCAATCGTGGAATGTGCATGAGCAGGTGAAATTTCAAATTGAGGATTGGATGGGACCTACTCCCCCACTGTGCACGTGAGATAATGATGCAATGCTAAGATTTGGTAGGTATAATTATGCATGAATTATTAAGTACCTTGTCAAATCTAGTTTTGTTTTTCAATCCAAGGATAAGTTTAATTTAAGTTTTTTATATTTTCTAAATGGTAATGTCAAAAAGAAGCAATTTTTATTTTAATTGACATGAAGACTATATATGTTTGTACATGAATAATTGATCAATGTCAAATGTATAATTCTTTTAAGATATATTAATCAATATTCTCAAAGCATCACTAACACTCTTTTATTATATATATATATATATATATATATATATATATATATATATAAATATAATTTTGCTCTAATTTAGTGAGTCAAAATTAAGAGCTTAAACAGGCTCGTTGGGCCCTACTTGAGATAGATTTTTGAGTTTATAAAGTTTATTGGTTACGAGTTTATTCTCTTTTATGATATTTTTACTGTTTGATCAAATTTTATATTTTTTCAATTTCTCTCGACGAAAGGAGTTTGAAAATATATAAAAAAATTACCTAATTTAAAAAAAAAGTTTACTAAAAAAAATTATTTTTACTTGAAAAGTCATTTAAAAATTAATAGTTTATTTGACTACTAATGTTCAATAACCTTAATTTTTTACCTAGATACTATAAGTAAAGTGAGGTCTGAACAATGGCTATTGATATTTAATTATTTTAATTTTTTACCTAAATATTATACTCGGCATAACCTATAAAATGAACGATTTTAGTTGCATAACTAAATCTAAAGTAAGCCCATATTGCACCGTTAGCATCATGTTGTGCTTATGGGCAGAACACCCCTTCCACCCACCGCAATGCTCCTCCACATAAGTTCAATCCTCTCCACCTATGAACTACCAATTACGTCTATTTAGCCTTTAAACTATTCAATCCCCTTCTATCAATTCCAATCACAATCCAATCAGTGACTAGTCGTTCAATTAGTGAACAGGTGTTAGCACGTGAGTCGCATATAATATTTTGACACCAAAATATGGAGCATTTTAGACTTTTGAGTGGCTTAATCACGTGTACTGGTCGGATAGTAGGGCAAATTGGTGCTTTAATTTACTATTTAGTCATGATATCAAGTTAGAATGGGGGTGAAGGTGGAGAGGCTCTTCTCTCCCCCTTCATTCCTCTCTCTTACTATGTTCTGTAATGTTTCTTGTCCTAAAGGGGTCATGTATACATATAAATACATAGACAATGGGGGGAGGACGGGAAAACTCCCTCTAAATACCATTTGGTTATTGAAATGTCTATTTTGCCATTAAAAGAATGTATGTGCGACTCGCATGCTAACGTTCGTCCACTAATTAGACGAACTGTCACAAATTGTATTGAAAAAAGACGATTGAATAGTTCAAAACAATTAATAATTTAAAGACTAAATAGCCAAAAATTAAATAATGTATAGGCTAAAATAAGATCTAACCCCTTTCCAAACAACTCGCGTGAGAGAGTTTACGTAAATATAAAAGTACATGTTTGTTTGTAACTTTTGTTAGAGACAAATTGGTCAGGAACAAGTTTGTTTTCTTCTCCCCATACCATATTGATATGGCCCACAAGTTTTTTTTTGCAAGATATGGACCCCGAGTGAGTCAGTGGAAATTTGTAATTACTCTCGGGGGTTGATCTGGAGTGTGTGAAGGCTATATATGTAGTATATAGATTAGAGGGTGGGTGGAGCCCATTTGCATTAGCATGTGGTTGTGGGGTTGGGTGACTGCAACTCTGACCCAATAGGGTCTGTCAAATACGAGGGAATGGACTAGGCTAGGATAGATTGGCTGGCTAAATTTAGGACTCTTTCAACTCAGGGCCCCTACTCCTACGCCAGCTGCATTCTCTGTTCAAAACTAGGTGGCAATAGGTCAGTTCGGGTCTAAGTCAAGACTCAGAATACCATCCGAAAGAACCGAACCGCTCGGGTTAGATTTGGTTCTTCAATTCTCCATTTTTTAGTCGGGTCTAGGTCTGGTCTCGATTTTTGGTCAATTTTGGGTTACTTAGGTAATAATCTAGA
>BRYF01000013.1:7527500-7530000 GCA_030159135.1 Actinidia polygama
ATGAGTCTCCATTTTTAATTTTCAGAACTAGTTTTGCAACACAATTTTTCAAAAGTTATTTTTGAAATTCTTGTCTATTATTTATTTTTTAACAGAAATTTCCAAAAAAGGGTTTTAAAAATCGTCTATCAAACAAATTTTAAATTATTTTTCAATTATAATTTGAATCAAATCCAGTGAGTCGACGTGAATACTATAAATGCATCACTTTGAATCAAATTTATAGCCAGCGGTACACATACATACACATACACATGTGAGAGAGAGAGAGAGAGAGAGAGAGGCTGCTGCTGTGGACTGGAAACAGGGGTGGTGGGGTTGTACGGTGTTAATAGCTCCAAAAGTGATGGGCGAATTAGATTGCTCAACTAACTTACTTCCACTAGTCAACCAAGTGGAGGTGGTTCATCCCTTTGTGTGAGACCCACAATTTTTGATCTTATGCATAAACAGCCCAGTCCCACAATTTTGGATTCTACAATACCTAGAACCACCCTAGCTAGTAAAATCAACCTTGCTCATATCAATAATTTATCGATATTATATATATAGTGGCGGAGTCAAAAATTTAAGACAGAAGGAGCATCGATTAATCAAAATGCTCTGTTTGGTTTGCTTTTGAGATTTAGTTTTGAAGAATAATTTACAGAATTTGTGTATTTGATTTTGCCTTTTTATTTTAGCCAAATTATAATTTGGTTGTCCCATTTTTTCTCATCACCTTCAATAGTCTAAATAGAAAAATCTCTAAATAGAACCCCATCTTCCCCATCTTCCCACCCACCCCGCCCGCCCGCTCGCTCGCTCGCTCGTCTCTCACTTTTCAATACCCAAAAAGGAAAGAAGTGATAAGGAGTGAATAGTGTTTAGATGTGGGAAGACACTGTAATAGGAGTTAGAATAGGGAGCCAAATAAGAGGATGTTGGATTGAGTTTTTTTTTTTCTCGGCTCCCTAAACTGTATAAGAGGGTTGTTTGGGGAGGTTGTTGGTGAGGTTTGAAGTTCAAGTTTTGTCCATCAACGCTCTCAAAATACTTATAAGTTGAGCTCGAGTAGTTTTTTTATATATATTATAAGTTTATCAAGTCAAGTACTAGTTTGCTTAAACTTGGTTTAGAAATTTAACGAATTTCAAAATTTATATTGGTTGATTTGTTTATATAACGAACCGATCTCAAACGAGCTTTTTAACAATCCTAACACGAGCCAAGCCCAAGTATCTTGATTCATTCACCGGGGCGCATTTTTGAATAAATTTAAGCTTGGTTCAAAGATTTAGCGAACTTCATAATTTATTCAAGTTGGTTTGTCTAGATAACGAACAGATCTCAAACGAGCTTCTCGAATCAAACACGAGCCAAGCTTAAGTAGCTTAATCCATCCAACATACCTACTTTTGAACAAGTTTAAAACATTGTAGCATTTATGTATATGTAGTTCAACCAAGATAAGCATTATTTTTTTAGATAAATCTATTCAAACCATCTTTGAAGTTAAGCACAAAGGTGATGAAATGTAGAACCAATACCATTACTCATCCAAAGGACTTGGTTGTATACCATAAAACCTTTCACCATTGATTAGAAAAAATTCTTCCTATTGATTGATTAGTTTATTTATTGGTTTTGTAAGTTCAATTGACTTCGACAGACAAGTTTTGGCAATACTAGAAATGTGAATCATGGTAATGTAAGTCAATGACTCAATGTGAATAGGAACACCACCAGTTGAAGATAGAAGTGAAAATGAATCATCAAGCTCTGATGTACGTGGCTGCTAAAAGATGACTTATGCCCTGTTCAGACATAGGTTTTTTTCAAAGATTATTTTTTATTGCTTTTGATTTTTAAACTTTTTCGTTTGTAGTGATCAAAAATTTATAATTTTTCAATAAGTTTTGACAAGAGAAGTTTAAAAATATAAATAATATCATCTAATTTAGAAAATAATTAAAGACAAAAAAAAATTAGTTAAATTTTGTCTTTGGTGGTTATTTTCCAAATTTAAATAAAATTTTTACATTTTTAAATTTCTCACCTCAAAAAGAACTCAAAAAAATAAAATTTTGATCAAACATTAAAAAGTTCACAAAATACAAAAAAAAAACTCGATAACTAAGTAACTGAAAGATCTTAAAAAATCTAGGCCAAACTAGGTATGTTAGGCTAATATCATTTTCATTAAGAAAAAATCATTTTCACCCCGATAAATTAGCTAAATTTCTTGTTTTTAATGGACTTTTTTTTAAAAAAATTGCTCAAAATTTCAGCATTGTCATAATTGTCGTCAAGGAGAATCAGAAAAGTACAAAATTTTGATCAAATGATAAAAAAAAATACTAAAAATGAACAGACTTGATGACCAAAGCATCTTAATTAACTCAAAATTGGGCCAACAAACTGCACCTAAAAGCAAGTCACAAAATGCGTGGAGCCAACCTGACTCACCTAGGTCGACTTTGTGGGAGACAGTTAACCCATCCAACCCCCTTCGCCTAAA
>BRYF01000013.1:7552500-7557500 GCA_030159135.1 Actinidia polygama
GAGTTTGTCAAAACTTCTACTTCTGGATTAGATATAATATTAAAAAATATGCTTTTAGAAAGCTTTATTTTAATGCTTTCCAATTTATATTCTTGAATAATTAATATTAAATTTTTAATATAAGTTTAATTATAACAAACACGAAGATGGTTAAGGAAATAATAGTTTTTAATAAAAGTTGACAAAAAATTTACACTTTTTTCGGTGAAAGTTGAAAAGGAAAGAACGGTTATAGAAACCTGTGTGGGTCATGAAAACTTTTTGTTTGGATAAGATCTTATTCCAGTCATTTTCGAGGGACTACAATGTTCGTGATCTTTAGGCAAGTAGACTAAGTAGTCTTGTCTAATGAAAAAATTAGGAAAGTGGAACTATGCTAAGAAGAAAAACTATTTGTCATAAAAAAAAAATCCCTTCCTTTTTTCTATTTGGAATGGTATGAGAACTAAATGAATTAATATGAATTTGGAATTACTTTTAACGGAATATTAGGTGGAGTATTAGTATTGGGTCTGATTCAACAATTAGTTCACTAAGTATTTTAGGTTGAGTATTAGTATTAGGATCCATTAAACTAGTGTTTATATATAAAAATTCTATTATTGGACAATATTACCCCTACCATAGACTATAAAAAATCAAAAATATTAGAAAACAAATTAAAATATATCTGAATCACTGTCTCGCTACATTCTTTCTACTTTTTCTCTACTATAACCATACCTCTGTTGCCGTTGCCGCCATTGTGCCACCGCGACATCACCGTCACCATCCATATCAAATCTCTATTTATTAGATCTGAGATCTACAACGCCACCACGACCTTTCACCACCACCAGTCGCCACAATACCACACCGTGTTCACCAATGTTACTACACCACCGTGGTTGTAGTTATCGCCACCACCGCCTCCACGACCTTCCACCACCACCAGTCGCCACAATACCACACCGCGTTCACCAATGTTACTACACCACCGTAGTTGTAGTTATCGCCACCACCGCCTTGCCACCATCTCTCTCTATCTCTCTTAGATCTAATATTTACAACGCCTCCATGGTCTCCCACCACCACCAGTCGCCTCCACCAGTGTCACAACTCTTTATCTCTCTGAATAAATTTTTATTTTTTGGTTTATTTGTATTGAAGTAGTAGAAATTTTACTCTTTCCACCACCACCTCCAGCCACCGCAAAGAAAAAACTCGTTATTTTGAACATTAGTCACTATTCAAAATTGTAAAATTTGACTACAATAAAATTTGATTTGACAGTAAAATTGTCTATTTTGGCTAAATAATTTTTTGCTTTAAAAATTTTTCAATGGACTAATTCGACTAAAAAAAGTGCTATCATATGTTATGATCACCGAACGTGGCCCTTGTCTAAAAAACAAAATTTTATTTTTTCTTCCGATAGAGAGAGAGGGAGAGATACACAGAAAAAGTGACATTGGATTCGAACGAGAAAGTCTCTACATATTTAAATAACTTCTTTAGCAGTTATAACCATCATCGCGTATATAAATAATCAAGTCACGAGTCATGTCGTCATGAGATGTCCATATTTGGGTCCAACACTCCATTCAATGTATAACAACTAGGAAATTAATAAAAAGAGTGTCTGTTGATGGTAATACTTGATAAACAAAAATTTATACAACCTTATTTTTTAACGTAATTTTGTGGACTTTTATAAACAATCCACTCATTTTAAAACAAAACATCTGACTCATAATTCCATGAATACAACTGGTATATATATAATTCTGGTAAATTCATTGATAACCGTCACCATCCATATCAAATCTCTATTTATTAGATCTAATATCTACAACGCCACCATGACCTTCCACCACCACCTGTCGCCACAATACCACACTACGTTCACCAATGTTACTACACCACCGTAGTTGTAGTTATCGCCACCACCTCTCTCTATCTCTTTTAGGTCTAATATTTACAACCCCTCCATGGCCTCCCACCACCACTAGTCGCCTCCACCAGCGTCACAACTCTTTATCTCTCCGAATAAAAATTTATTTTTGGGTTTGTTTGTATTGAAATAGTAGAAATTTTACTCTTTCCACCACCACCTCTAGCCACCGCAAAGAAAAAACTAGTTATTTTGAACATTGGTCACTAATCAAAATCGTAAAATTTGACTACAATGAAATTTGATTTGACAGTAAAATTGTCTATTTTGGCTATATAAATTTTTTCTTGAAAATTTTTTCAATGGACTAATTCAACTAAAAAAAGTGTTATCATAACGTAAAGTAATAGCCAAAAGCCACTACTTTTTATTTAACCAATGAATCTAGAATGAATTACGTGTTATTTTCCTATCTTTAACAATTTCCGGGCGTGGTCCTTGTCTAAAATACAAAATTTCATTTTTTCTTCGGAGAGAGAGAGAGAGAGAGGGAGAAATATACATAAAAAGTGACATTGGATTCGAACGAGAAAGTTTCTACATATTTAAATAATTTCTTTAGCAGTTATAACCATCATCGCGTGTCTAAATAATCAAGTCATGAGTCATGCCGTCATAAGACGTCCATATTTGGATCCAACACCCCGTTCAATGTATAACTAGGAAATTGATAAAAAGGGTTCCGTTGATGGTAATGCTTTGATAAACAAAAATTTATACAATCTTATCTTTTCACGTAATTTTGTGGACTTTTATAAAAAATCCATTCATTTTAAAACAAAAACATCTGACTCATAATTCCATGAATACAATTGGTATATATATAATTCTGGTAAATTCATTGATCATTTTTCTAGTAACATGCCATTAAATTTTCTAGACATATTTTTTACATTTACATTTTTCTTACCCCTCACAAATATCAGGGTGACAATCATTAATAAGACATTAGGGTCAATGGTTGTGTTGAAAGAATGAACATCTAGGGTATGAGTTTTCTATGCATGGATCATTATGTTCAATTCTATAATCAATTGAAAGTATAAGCATGTTTTCCTTTCATGTGAGTAAAAGACTACTACTTATAAACTAGTATTTTTTGCAATTTTTTAATTGTTTTATTTTTAAAAAAATTTAAGGCAAAATTATTTAAATATTTTTATATTACTTTTACTTGCTATGTGGAAGGGCACTTGAGTAATTTTACACAATAAAAATAAAAAACGAGTGTAATTAAAAAAATATGAGTGTAAAAATCATTACCCATTAAATTGCCGTGAAATATACAGTATTACTTCATCTCTCGATAAAAAAAAATAGGGAAAATAAAAAAAAATAGGAAAAAAATATTTTCTAATTACAAGAGGCAAAAACACTTTTCTGTTTGAAGCACTTCATACTCTTGCTCAAAGCGCGTGACAACTACTTGAGCTAGTTTTTTTCTTTTTTCTTCGACTTTTTGAATTTGAATGTTTTGAGGAAATATGCATTGCTACTCTTGAATCAATATTTTTTATATTTTTAAAATGAGTACGTTTGGATCATTTTAATTGTATGGAAATATTACCTTTTTTAGCTTAACTTCCTTAAAAGTCTTATCCCAATTAATAAAGTTAATTTTATTTTTAAAAAAGAAATTAAAAACAAAAATACTATAGATCCTCTCATGAGAAAAATAAATACATCCGTGATATCATACCGTCGTGTCTATATAGCGTCAAAGTAAAGATTTATTGCAACCGTAATAACGCTTTATAAATTACAAGTGACATTACCATCTAAAAATAAATGTCCATATCAAATTAGAGAACTTCATTATTTGAATGTAATTGTCAATTTTAATTTTTTAAAAATCACTATATGTGCACAATAAGGTCATTTATAAATAAACGACAATTTGTTATTGAATGATAATACCACGTGTTAGAGCATCCACATCAGTCTTATTAAATTTGATCTAAATTATATTTTAGCTAATTATTTTTTTAATACTAACTCTATCCGCCTCTATATTCTAATTTTATTATATTAAAATATTATTTTTTTACCATTTATTCATTCCATTCTACAAGTTTTTTTTCCAACAATCATATCTTTAAAATAGTCACATTATTCCAATGACAGTATTTTTTAAGGGGTATATGTTTCATACTTTTAAAATTGTTATATTATTCAAACGGTGATATTTTTTTAAAACTATTTTTTTCAACCATTATATTTTTATGTGGTTGCACAGAAAGAGGCCACATAGCTCTTAATTGAAATGTATATAGATAAAATGACCAAATTTAAAAAGTTGATTGATGTGTTTAAAAGTGAAAAGATCTAAAAAATATATATTTTAATAAAAAGTGTAGGGATACAAAATATAATTAACCCTTTGAAATAACTTGTGAACAATTCCCAAACATCTTGACTAGAAATTGTAGCAAATTTATTTTTTCATGATATGTTAACTAGGCTAATGTGAACTATTTTTGAAGTTTTGATTAACTAAATTAGTCAAAAGTGACTTTCAGTCAAGCTGATTGTGAAAGAAAAAATACATTACAACGATAACACGTTGCGACATGATATTACTATCTAATTACAAATTGACACGTTTGCATAACAAACTCCACTATGTTAACACGATGGTTGTTGATTTTTTTAATCCATTAAGGTTCTCTCATCCTATTTGTAGAAATATTAGTAATTGGTGATATCACATCATTAATGACATGTAGTATCACTATTATATTAAAAATTTACTCATGATGTGGATGCTCTTACTAATAATATGCTGCAATTAAGGGATTGTTTATGTAGTCCCTAAATTATCAACTATGTCTATGTCGTTTCTCATCTATCCATTTTTTATTACATTCTTGTAGATTTCTGTCCATGATTTGAACCAAAAATAGCCCCACATTGTGATCAATTGGAGGAAAATATCCCAGCAATCATATATATACATACAGAATAAGAAATCTCTCTAAACTTAATCAATAATTTCGAGCCTATAATTAAAGAAATCAACTCTATTTGTTCATTGGCTTGAGTAATTTAATATTCCAATAAGTGAGGC
>BRYF01000013.1:7592500-7595000 GCA_030159135.1 Actinidia polygama
TATTCTTTAAATTATCTGATTTTATACTCTTTTGAGCATGTGTGTTACCTATGAAAATTCGTAAAATTTTATTAGAATCATGATGTGTATTGGCTAAAGTGTCATGGTATTGAATGGTATGGAACGGGTGAATCTGCAAATAACTCTAACACCGGATAAAGCCAGAAAGGCTAGGTAAGGTGGGCAAGGCCGACCACTAGTTGCATACTAGAAAAAATCGGGTATGATGTCTTTGATAAATTATTGATTCGTTGAGCATATTCCAGTTGTATTGTATACTTTCCTACTTAATTTATTTTTCAGGCGACCAAGATAGTCCGGATAATGCGAGATGGGTCGAGTAAAGGACTTAAAATTTAATGATCATTTGTATTAATTATGTTTGGAGATATTGTATAAATAAATATTAAATATTTGAGGCTTTTAGTGTTCTGATTATTTGTATATAAGAAAAAATGACGATTATTGATTAATTAACGGCCAAGGGAGAAACAAGTTGTCACACTAGACTTTGGTTCTCGGGTTAGATAAGGTCTAAGTCCAAAAATAGTACAGACATGCGAACCGAACTGAATTATTTAATCTATAATTTTCAAATCCAGAGCCGAATTATAAAAATGATAGAATCGAACCAACTCAACCATATGAGATTGGATTGATTCGGTTTTCGATTCTTTTGGTTTTTTGTGCAACCCCAGTTTTACTTTTAAAGCTAGTGCGTGGCTGACGATTATTTGTTTGTGCTGTGCGTGAAAGGCGGTGGTTGCTCTCGTGTGGTAATAATGTAGTAGATGCTTCTAAATTTGGTTCCATAATTTGGCTTCTAGTACTTGACCGACACACACAAAGACGTCAAAAATTGATTGTAGAACATTAGAAATAACTTGAATTCTAAAGACTTCATTTGGATAATGAATCACATTATGTTAGATGGTGTTTGGTAAAATTGAATGTTGAAAATTAAAAATTAAATGTTGAATGAAGTCTATTTTTTTTCATTAAAAAATGATAACTCTAATTTTATAATTTCTCACAAAAGCCATATTCTTGTAATTAATTTTATAACACAAAACACAGTAGAAGTTCGGATCCTCTGTAGGGATGTTGGCTGGAGTGATCCTAAAGTATGATAAAACGAAGTCGTTTCGGTTAATGATTGTACAAAACGATGTTATTTTGTGAAATATAAAAGGACGTCGTTTTTTGAACAATAAAAATTACGTCGTTTTGTACTGTCATAAATCAAAACGAGATCATTTCATCACAATTTAGAATAATTCCACCCAATTTCGCTGTAGAGATCCGATAGTGTCGATCCATGATTTTGCCATGTGGGACAAGAAGGGTAAATGTCGAGCAGGAGGGGAGAACGGACGGTTGTAATTAAGGGAGTGACAGTAGATCCGGCTGTTTGGATTCGTTGAAATCTGGTGAAAGTTTGGAATTTTTTTTACGGTATCGAGGTGTGACGTGGGAGATCCCAGCCACGTGTGAGTTTAGGAGTAATTTCAAACTGAAGATGGGTAAATTACACTTTGCCCTTGGGTCCATTACTTTCTTAATGTTTAAAGATCAGTGCATCATGTTGTTTGCGAAATAAATGTACTTTTGAAATATATTAATATAATATTTAAATGAGATAATTGGTCAAGAATTATTTAAAATAATTTTATTATAGTATAAAAATTATTTAAAAGATGCTCATTTTTATGGCTGACTAGAAAATTTGACATAGGCAATATGAGACGGGGAAAGGGGGTTGGAATGACGGAACGAGGAACAATGACGGTGGAGATATTCGACGAAAAGAATGACTAGTGTCATAGTCATACTCTCGATGCTTCTAAGTTTGCTTCCATAATTTGATTCCATCAACATAATTACGTGATTGTATTGTATCTTCATGGAGATCGTGTGATATTCTTTCACGTATAAGTGAACATAATTGCATTCCTTACGTCCTTTTCCCTCCCTTGCTAGTTAGAGTAGCTCTTTTTTCCTTTTCACCAAGCAATTGTGTGACCCATTGAACTCTTTTATGAAACGATGTTTTTGCAAATCGCCTTTAATTATTCCAAAAAAAGGCAACAACAAATCAGTTAAAATAATTCAAAAAAATATCCCAAATTGGGCCCATACTAGAACAACACTATTTTTTTATTTCTAATTTTGCATTCCAGTGGAGCTACTTTTAGGCTGCGTTTGGTTGCATAAAATGGAATTAGATAGAAATAAAATGAAGGTAAAAATTAGATAGGAATGGAGTGAGGTAAGAATAACCAATTTCGTTCAAATATTTGGTTATATATAAGAATGACATTAGAATGGAATAAGATGGGAATAATAAAAACAACTATTTTTCTATTTCTCTTTTCAGAGTATTACAAAAAATTATTTTCAGATTTTGCTTTGCTTTTTTTTTTTTCAGTTTTTATTTTCTGCATTTAAAAAAATATTTGTTTTTAGTTGTTGGAAAAGTTCGTTTTGTTTAAAAAACTGT
>BRYF01000013.1:7610000-7615000 GCA_030159135.1 Actinidia polygama
TTTTTTTATCTGTTTTTTTTGGATAAATATTTTTTATTATATGTTTGTACTCTTTTTTTTTAGTTGTAGATTTTGGGGGCATTTTTTTTTTAGTTTTTTTTTTAGTTTTGTTTATTTTTTTAATTTTTTAAAAGTTTTGTATGGTTCTTTTTTTGTTTTGTTTTGTTTTTTTTTAATTTTATTTTTTTATTAGTTTTGTTTTTTTTCCATAACTTTTTTTTAATCAAATTTATTTTATTTTTCATTTTCTTTTTGAAAAAATAATTTTTTTATTATATGTTTATAATTATTTATTTATATTTTTAGTTGTAGATTTTTGGAGTTATACAAAAACAAAACACACACTAATAGCTTGCAAACATATAATAATACATAAAAAAGAGATACATGCAAATATATAAATGGGTACATATATGATCAAGTTAATAAATATCAATCAAAAGAGGAAATCTCATTCACCACCAGCATAGAATCAATGGTTAGAGGAAGACATTTAAAGGGAGATGGAGATTTTAAAATGTGTCAAGGTTGGGAGGGGTAATTTAAAGGAAAGAAGAGGGAAATTCTAAAATGTGTCAATGGTTGGAGGGGGTAATTTAAAGAGAAGAGGGTGTTCATTTTGAGTGAACTTTTTAATATTTTAATCCAAATTTTATATTTTCTCGATTTAAAAAAAAATTATTAAAGAAAAAAAATCATATCTACTCAACAAAATTATTAAATTTTTGACCAAAAGTGTAAATTTTCATAATTATTTTTAAAAAAAATGATAATGGCAACCCAAATAAATATATTTGTCAGTATTTTTATTATTTTAATATATATTTTTTATTTTGATCCATATTTTTATATTTTTAATTTTTTTTATAAATAATGACTCTTAAAATCTACAACTAAAGAAAAGATTACAACATATAATAAAAAAATATTTATTCAAAAAAAATAAAATTAATAAAGAAAAGAATTAAAATCATAAAAAAAAAATTAAAAAAACGTGTGGGGGTGAGGGAGGACAAAAGGAGGAAGGAAAAAAGGGAGAGAGGGGCATAAGAGTAAATTTGAGGGTGGGGCCCGGGGAAGGGTCTGACAGGGAGAGGGGGAAAAGCAGCTCTCCAGCGGATCGAATCTGAATAAAAGCCACTTGATCACGAACTCGGGGAGCCCATCAGAGCGGTCAAAACC
Source organism: Actinidia polygama (assembly GCA_030159135.1). Classification (NCBI taxonomy): domain Eukaryota; kingdom Viridiplantae; phylum Streptophyta; class Magnoliopsida; order Ericales; family Actinidiaceae; genus Actinidia; species Actinidia polygama. The sequence continues at coordinate 7,611,183 of BRYF01000013.1, forward strand.
CGGATCGTGTATTTAGTTCCTGTAGGCGAAGAACAAATTGCTAGTAGTAATTAACACCCAGTAACAGACAAACACAATACACAAAACCCACAATCTATAATCTGCCAAATCAAAAAAAAAAATCCAGTCAAACCATTAGGGTTTCTCAGGAAACCAGTTTTTTGTAATAAATGCCACTTGATCACGAACTCGTGGAGCTCATCAGAGCAGTCAAAACCCAGATCGTGTATTTAGTTCCTGTAGGAGAAGAACAAATTGCTAGTAGTAATTAACACCCAGTAACAGACAAATACAATAACACAAAACCCACAATCTATAATCTGCCAAATCAAAAAAAAAATCCAATCAAACCATTAGGGTTTCTCAGGAAACCAGTTTTTTTGTAGATGAAGCAGCGGATCGAATCTGAATAAATGCCACTTGATCACGAACTCGTGGAGCTCATCAGAGCTGTCAAAACCCAGATCGTGTATTTAGTTCCTGTAGGCGAAGAACAAATGGTTAGTAGTAAAAGAGGAAAATATTTTCTTTACAACGAAAGATTCATGAATTTTTATTAAAGTCGGATAAAAAAATGGTACAGATTATCATCTACTTCATATATTTAAAGTGAATCAAAATTCTTAATGTTCATGGTGCTATGGGTACATCTATGTTGCACCTCAAATGCACACTTGAGTGGGGTAGAGTATTTGGATTGACTGAGTGTGAGGTCCACTCAGTCATTTCAGCCAATCTAAATGCTCCACCTCACCCAAGTATGCATTTGGGTGCAACAGAGGAGTATCCATAACATTTTTTTTTTGAATTTAATCTTTTTTTATTTAAATTCGGAGACAGCTAGCATTGTAAATGAATAAAGAAAAAAAATAAAATATCCACTTCTCAAGAGGCAATATCCATTGTAGGCTTTTTAAGAATGAGTACACGGGGTGGGGGGATGGAAAATAAATTTATTTGAATAAAATTGAATTAAGTGGGAATAAATATAATGTTTTGGATTATTTCTTAATCATTTTTGCTTTTAGTAGAAAAGTTTTCAATTTTTGGTCAAAACTTTTTAATTTTTCATTCAGCTTGCTTAGAAAAATAGTTAATAAGAATTTATAGAAAAACAACTAAAAATTGAAGATTGAGTTCATTCGCTTTGTGATATGGGTGTAGACAGACTCGTTGAGTTCGATTTTGAGGTAAATAGAGAATCGAATCGGTTCGTGCACCAAATCATAGAATATCTTCGGCCAAATGCAAAAAATAATTGGGTTTTAGTTCGATTCCACACGTAGCAAATTTATCATTACATCCGAACAAGATTTTATAAAACGTGACAAGATATAAGAATTTATTCACAGTATATATATACTATATATTATTGCAAAATGTTGTTTTGTCTCTTGGCTCCAAAGTCTCAATACAAAATTCTCAAAATTTTTAATTATACAAATCTAAAAATACACATCATGAGACTATTGATTTTTAATTGATATAGTAATGATATTTGACTTCCACAAATTACTAATTAAGAATATTTATATGGAAACATAAATAAAGACTTTCAATTTCTAAAATGTGAAGAACACATGCTAATATTGGTTTCAACCCATGTGGAAATTTTCTGTCTTTATTTTTATAATTTAATAATAGACTAATTAATGCAATAAAAAAATATTTTTTGAATCTATTAAGAAGCCAACTGAAGATTGAAAACTAAAATGTACCCTATACTATGGGGGTATTTGCAATAATTTTTAAGAGTAGATTTTAGATTCTTTAAAAGTAGTTTTTTAGCACTTATCAAAAAATTTAAAATCTAAAAACAAATTTTTTAGATGATTTTAGGAAGTTGAAAATGGTGTCTAAAACTGGTTTTTTAAAGCTAGGTTCAAAGTACTTTGAAACATATTATGGTGTCATTAAAGTATTTTGAGATAAAAATATCCCTATAATTATTTTATGTTAAAAAAATAAAGGGCAAAATGGTCAATTTTACAATAAATAGTTGATTTTCAGTTTTTGCACCAAACTCTACTCTCTAAATTTAACTTATAATTTCACAATTGTAACAAATAAGTTTATTAGCTTCTACTACAATCTTAATTATGTCAGTTTTAGCATTTAATTAGAGTTATTTTTTAAAGTAAAAAATAGCTTTTTTCTTACTTTTTTTCAATTACGGTGCATAGCAAGGGTTGAAAGCTAGTACTAATTACTACAAAAATACAATTAAAAATTCATATATCTTTATATAGATAGAAAGTAATTAATTTAACAATTAAATAGTAATACATGAACATAAACGGACATATTTTGTCTATCAGAATTAACTAAATACAGGGAACAATTTGATTCGGTTCGGTTCTATGCATTAAATTGAGCCTAAAACTACAAACCATATCATAGATAATAATTCTTAATTATACATAGTCAAAATCAAACCAGAAACGATTTGCCCCTCCAAACTTATCTTATGAGCCCCACTTCCGAGCCCACATTAACAATTTGAACCGTTTATCTTATAGCCCTCGTCCATCCAATAAACAAGTTTCATTGGATATTTGTAAACATAAGAACAAATTGCATTATATTTTATAAAATGAACGATTATTATAATTATAAACTTAAAACATAAAATGAACGGTTTTATAATTATAAACTCAAAATGTCTATTTATTTTAATAAAAATGTGATTGCGTTTTGTGTTTATAAATTTCCAATAAAATTAGTTTTTTTTTATTGATGACTATTCATTCAAAATGCACTGAAAACACGTCGTATAGAGGTTCTCCCATTTTTAAAGCCCAAATGGCATAGAATCACAATATAAATTTGGTCTTTTTAATACAAATATAACTTCTAAACTCTCTAATTTGCATGGTTAATTGGTTCGATTGGGACTTTAAAAAGAGTTAGCCATATACCAAGTGGTTTCTGTGTGTTTTGAGTAAGAATCACTTGTTTCCACAAGTCATAGGTAAATGAAGACTAACAAATAATTTAAATTATTGTGAAATTAAAATTATAGAATTCAATTTGTTATAATTAAAACTATATAATTTAAATTGTTCCCATACTCAAAAACTGATTTTTATTTGTAAATTTCCCCTTAAAAAAAAAAAAAAGAGAAGAGAAGATGCAAAAGCAACAAAGTCTCAGATTACCCATTCCTAAAACACTTTTGTATTATATGCAACGGTATCTTCGTGATTTTACATGAATCAAGACCCCAAAAAATGGGGTTATTTTATTTGGAACAAGAAATTTATCTCTAGCGTTATTGTTTTTTTTTTTTGTTGATAAAATTCATTCACCTCCCTTGAGGTTTTATGACAACTATAGCAACATATTTTATAATTTTTAAAATAGCGCTGACCTTTTTATTTTTAAAACTATTGTCAAAACTCTCTTATTGAGCTAATTTTTTAGCAAAATTAACAAGACTGCCTTTATTTTAATTGGTGTATTGAGAAAAAAAAATTAAAAGTCCTAAATTTAGGGACAATATCGTTATTTTTGCCAAAAAATTATCTTTAAGAAAAAGTCTTGATATTAATTTCACAAAAAGGAGGTTGATGCTATTTTAAAAATTATAAAGAATGAAATTATAATTATTAAAATTTTTTGGAAAGGTCAGTGAAATTTATTACAAATATGGGACTAGGAAAAATTTCTTTGGTCCAAATAGAATCATCCAAAAAAATGAAGCGCTTTTGTGAAGTGTGTAGAAAATCATTTTCCAATTCCAAAAGGGCAAGAAAATGAGGCAGTCTTTTTCGCTTGTAATCCCCACACCATCCATTCAATGGCCCTCCAAGAAGTCT
>BRYF01000013.1:7677500-7680000 GCA_030159135.1 Actinidia polygama
TTAGCCCTTGAAATTAAGGGCTAAGATTACAATGGAATAAGTTTTTCTAAAGTGTTTCTGAAGTTTATTAAAACTACGTCGTTTTAATAATTCTGAAAAGTAATCTCAACCCTTGATAGGGCTAATTTCAAGGACTAAGATGTAGTGTTTAAAATTGTGTCAAAACTTGTGTCCCCGGATCCGTCCCCTATATATATATATATATATATATATATATATATATATATATATATATATATATATATATATATATATACATGTTGGTTACGACTCAGAAAAAAATAATGAATCTCATTGTTTAGATCAATCACTCTAAAATTAAAACACCACTAAAATTTACTTTAAAAACACTAAATAATTCTTCATCTAACGACCTCTCCCTCACACATAATTAAGTTCAAATTTGTTTGTCCGCATCTATAGTTTTGTATTTTTAGTAATTTAGTGACTAGAGGAACTGAATTAGTAAAAAAAATGGAAAAGTCAGACCTCTCCTTCGCCCGTAATTGAGTTTAATTTTGTTCGCTCATATCTATAATTTATTTTTGTCATGACTTCCGTATTTTGTTACTTTTAGTTATTTTTTTTATCAATTTTTCTATTCGTTGTGACTAGAGCAACCGAATCAGTAAAAAAAATTGGAAAAGTCCATTGAGGCAAATAAGGTTTTTTCCTTGTTTTTTAAAAAAAAACGAGTTTGTTTATCACGAAAAACTAGAAAAATAATTAAAAATTTGGCAAAAAAACATAAAAGAAAATGTCTTAAAAGTAACAAGATACTGAAATCGAGACAAGAAAAAACGGTTGATTTGATTTAAAGTTCAAACGGTGTTTGAGATAGATTCATAAAGACTTGACCCCTTTTGGTGATAGCTAAATTAGCTAAAAAATCACAAAGGATGTGAGAATTCAATTTTTACTCAACAAATAAGGTAGTAGTTGTTTTTTTTTTGCCTTAGAGGTTTTTTAAAATATTTAATCAATTTTGTTATATTTTTTGATCTCTAGGAATCAGAAAAATATAAAAAAATTATCAATCGATAAAAAAAATTCATTAAAAAATGAACAAAAGCCACCAACCAAATCTGCTAAATTAGATAAAAATTATCCCAAACTGGGCCTTATACGAAAAAATTAAAAAACCATCCCTAAAAACAAAAACATTAAAAAAAAAAGGGAAGTTGAATATCAACTAGAGAAACCTACACCTACCATTAAAAAAAAAATGGAAAGATGAATATCAACTAGAGAAACCTACACCTTTGCAGATCAAACGGTTAGCCTAGTGATTGTAACGCTCGCTTCCCAGTTGTGGTGTTTTAGCATCTTCCTCTTCCCCATTGTTAAAAAAAAAAAAAAAAAATACTTACTTGTACCTTGGAAGAGGTGGTAGGACCCCACCTAGCGAACAAAGCCACACATAGATGGACTCTAATTAAACTTGGGTCATGGTGTCAATTATGGTGGCGGGTCGAACGACCCTTTTCAATTATGGGCCTCCAATAAATTAAGCATTCCAAAAGTGGTCCCGTTTTCCATCTCACATTTCATCTTTTGTTGGGTTTTCATTATAGACAATTACAAACACCATGCAATGTAGCATTTCATGCATTATAAAAGGAGCAAGGTACATAGATTAAGGCCCTTTGCTTTGGGTGTAGTTTTTTTTTTTTTTTATAGATTTTTTAGCCGCTTTCGTTTCCGAGTTTTTTCGATATTAGTAAATCTTTTTAAGTGTTTGATCAGAACTTTATAGTTTTTTATGTTTTTTCTTGACGATAATAATTTTTATTTAATTTAGAAAAAAATCTCACCAAGGACCCAAAAAAATTTAATCGACAAATTGGCTAAAAAATTAATGATTTTTTTTTTCAATTTTGAATAAAATTATTACTTTTTCATATTTCTATTGTCAATAGGAACAAAAAACTATAATTTTTTTATTAAACAGTGAAAAAGTTTAATAAAGACGACAAATTCAAAAAAAAAAAAAAAAACTAGGCCAAACTAACCTAAATCTCCCCAAAAGGGCTGGTACTGACTTTTTTGGGAGCTCTAGACGAGTTCGCAATATAAGACCTTCATATTTTAAAGGAATTCAGAAAAAGAAAATAAGATACAAAGAAGATATCATTGTAAAAATTTAAATATATAAAAATGATCTTTGGTTTCAAATTATAACAAATTTTAGTTTAAAGAAACCAATAGAAAAAACTAAAAGAACATCCAAAAAAATAATTAAATCAACTAAATTAAAGTATCACCTGTACGCTGCTCTTCTTGTACTTTTAACTGCAACATTAGTTGATAATTAATTAAGTTTGTAATCAACCTTTTTCGTCGTTTATGCGAATTTAATATCTTTTTATATGTGTTTGACATAAGATTGATTTTTAAAAATTAAAAATTAGGCATTATTATCTCTACATAAACGCTAAGTTTTTAATTTTTAACATAGACGTTGTTTGATAAAACTGTATGCTCAAAATTAAAAACTAAA
>BRYF01000013.1:7682500-7685000 GCA_030159135.1 Actinidia polygama
TGATTTTTTAATTTTTTTCATTTTCGAATTTTTTCTTGTCATGAAAAATCAAGAAGTATAAAGTTTTAAGCCAATGATAATTTTTTATTTATCTAAAATAGAAAGATTTAGAAAAGAAAATAACTAAATTAAAGTGTGTAAAGAAAATATTTTATCTAAATTGCATTGAACTCCCTTATTTTTAATATTAATGTCAATATTTGCCTCGGGAGTTAATTTTTGTACAATACTAGCAAGATTGTCTTTCGATTTAGGGATTTTAATTTTTTTTTCTCAATACGTCAATTAAAATAAATAAAATCATCTTATTTTTTGAATAAAAAAATAATAACAAAGTTTATTTTTGAAGTGTGTTTAGATTATGAGCATTTAAAAAAAATATTTAGATCACTTATTTAAAAAAATATTGATAAAAAAGTTTAATTTTTACAGTATATTTTTATTAGTACTTATAAAGTAAACTATTTAGATTAATTATTTTCTTAAAAAATACATATTGATAAAAATAAAAATATATTTAAAAAAAATATTTTAATGGGTGTATTGAGAAAAAAATTTGGAATACCTCAATTAAAAGGATAAATTTATTTTTTTGGCACAAAAATTAACTATAGGAGAATTTTGATATTATTTTTGAAAAATATGAGAGTTAAGTGCTTTTTTTGAAATTGTAGTTTAGATAGCTGTATTTCTCAGAAACCTCAGGGTAAGTCTGTAAAATTTACCCAAATATTTTTGTTTTGACATTTTTTTCTTGTTACAAATTACAACTATCCAAACTAGGCGTTAGGTCGGGTATTAGATACAAGTATGTGTGTATGTATAGGTAGGCCAACCAGGAAGTGAAAATGCAAGGCGGGCGCGGGGTCCAATGAGATGGGTTGGGAGTTGCGTGGGCCCACACCAGGGCGGCCGCGTGGTGGTCTGATCGATAATCGGGACTTGGAGTCTTGGAGAGGTAGACACGTGGTTCATACTTAGCTGTTCTCGTACATGGTGGGCCATCTACTGTTATTGCGACACGTGGACGATGCTTCCCCACATCACTCTTTCACAGCGAGAGCGAATCAGATGCCTCTCTTTTTGTCAGGAGAAATTATTTAGTGCTCGTTGAGTAAATTTTAAGAAAATGCTAAAGTGATCGAAAATTGTACTAAATTTGTTATCAATGTCACTAAAACGACTTAAAAATTTGGACTTTTAGTTAAACGACGTCGTTTTGATTGTTTTACACCAAAACGATGTCATTTTGGTGCCATCGATAACAAATTCGGTATAATCTTTTGTCGCTGTAGCATTTTTCTAAATTTTAGTGGTGCTCTAACATTCATTTTTTAGGCTTTTATTTTTGTTTCATTTATTTTAGATAAGATTTTGATGAGTGGTTTTATACTCTCCTCTCTTTTCTCTAATTACACTTCTTTTTTGTCAAGGTAAATTTATCTAAATATTCACTTTTATACAAGAAAATTACTGAAATATATTTGAGTAAATTTACCTTAATAAAGGCGAAGAAAATTCAATTAAAAAAATGACAGGCTTCTCTGTAATCCAATTTTGGGTCCCGTTTTGAGTTCATTTTGATAATCTACATTGTTCATATTGTATACCTTATCGATAACTTTAATACCGTAAAAAATTACGTTGGTCGGATATAGATCAATGGTCGATCAATATCAATTTATATTAACATATATAGGTATAATCATGTATGTGATACTCATTTATTAAATTATAAAATATTATTAAATATATATCGTTTTGTATCCGATTATCATAACTTTTTGTAGTATTAATTTTCAAGTCGGTTTTTACAATATAAAGTACATTTTGAATCATCAAAATAAATTTAAAATTCTTAAATTGCACAGTAGTCAAAAAATTAAGACTTCAAAAAAACTGTGCCCTTGAAAAAAAAAGAGTGTGAAAATGAGTTAATGAGTAGCCAAGATGTGATCATATATAAATACAATAACTTTTTTATAAAAAAATATAGTCTTGTGACCTTTTTTTTATAAAAAAAAAAATATAGTGTTAGGCCTTTATTTGAGTCTCGTGGATGTGATGTAGCACTTCAGAATTATGTACATTTGCCAACATTGTAATAAAAGGTTCAAAAATATTATTTTATTTGAAAAAGAATCAAAACATTTATTTATTGAATAATTTCGATTGCAATACCAGCACCATCTTATATAATATTACCAATCAATAAAAAATCGCAAATGAAACATAATAAATATTCATTGTCTTTCTTGCAGCAATGAATATCACGAATTCGTATTTTTTATTGGTTAGTGATATCATGACAAGAATATTATCGATATAGGAAATACTACGGGTTTGGGTTAGAATGTTATAAGATTTTAAGTGTTTTTTTTAAGATTTAAGTACGTTTTTCAGATGTCTAATTAAAATTTTAAATTTTTCTAATTTTTCTGCTAGGAATTTAGTTTAAGTGTCAAAATCTAATTGAAAAAGGGTGTGAAGTTGCCTCCAG
>BRYF01000013.1:7720000-7727500 GCA_030159135.1 Actinidia polygama
GTGGTATTGTGAGAGCGTTTAGTGTGGTTGCACATATGTTTATGGGTTAGATGCTCTTCGTACTTGTGCTTAATCCTCTAGACATTTAGAAAACCAATCACTATTTAAAATTTGGGGTAATTTTCATTTTGTACCCTTTAATTTTTTCTCGTATTTTAGTTTCATTCCTCATGTTTTAATTTGAACATATTAAAACCTGAGTTTTGTAATCGGTTGCAATATAGATCCTCTATCTACTTCTGTTAGAATTTGTAAATAGAAATAACCATATGCCATGCACATGGTTTATGCAAATGGCAAAATAAGTTTTTAGACATTTTTTTGTAATAAAAATATTTTTCTTCATCTTTAGTGATTTTTTTTAATCCAAATTAGATAGAAAAAATTATATTTTCAGACTTTTCTTGTCAACAGAAATCGAAAAAGTAAAATTTTTGATTAGACGATATAAAAATTCACTGAAGACAAAAAGAATCTTATAATTATACTAATTTGAAAAGTCTAATGTGGTCATGTGTGTGACACATGACTATTTCGTCGATAAATTCTAATGGATGTGGATAGAGAATTCACATTGCAACCGATTATAAAATTCAGGATTAAATATATTTAAATTAAAAATTGAAGAACGAAAGTAGAATTTATGTTAAGAGTGTAAAATGAAAATTACCCTCAAGTTTATTATCTTTTTCTTCAATTAATCAAATTCGGTTAATTTATTTTATTGTTAGATACTTCTAAGTTCTAAAAGATGGAAACAAATTATTTTGACTAATGAAAAAGGCCACTAAACACAATTAACTTACCCTGTCTAATAGTGAACGTTTTTATTTTGTTAGTATTTTTTATACAAATAATTTCTTCTCTATTTTCATTTTGTTAGTGTTTGTAATTATATAATGAAGATAAAAAAATTAAAATTTAAATCAAATATTGGAAAATAAACGGCTTAGTAATAAATACTAACAACTCTTTTAGAAACAAATAAATTTTGAAGTCATGGCACGAAAAAAGAAAATTTTAAAGAAACATTTACATGAGGGTATTCGTAGGAAAAATAAAAAATAAGCCATATATATATTTCAATTGGTGAACTAAGAAACGAAAAAGTACAGTCGTAAGGACACTTTTATCATTTTTGTCAAAAAATTAACGACAATCAGGTTAAATTTATAAATATTAATAATAGTTTCAAATGTAAATAATGTCAGTGATATTTTTGTATTTGTTAAAAACTTCAAGGAGATATGTGAAATTTACCCAATTTAAAAATATAAATATTTGATAAAATGTGAAAAAATATCCACTAAAAAGACGAACAACTTAACTTATTAGATTAAAAATTTTATATTTCTTTTATTAATAGCAATAAAAATAAAATAAAATTTTGATCAAATTCATTAAAAAAAATCTCACATATTAAAGCCACTAAGACGGCCAAAACCCAAGGCAGTTTGACTTCCAAATATGCCCTCGAAGAGGTCCGATGAATCCTGAACCGTCAGATGGAAAACCCTGAACATAGAAAAGAGAGGGGAGCATCGCACGCCGAGTGGTCCCCTACACACCACAAAACATTCCCACTAGTTCCTACAAAACCTAAGCCAATGTACATAAAAGGCAACACCCCCACTCCCACGAGCTGACACGTGTCGTCACCATAACTAATAAAATAAAATTATTCCATCTTATAAATTTATAAATATTCATATACAGTACAAAATAGCTTGGATTTAAGACCAAGTTTGACCTAATTTATAATTATTCATATTCCTCTTGATAAGAAAAGCTAGAAATGTATAATTTTTTATTTAATTTATAAAAAATTGCTAAAAAAACAAACAAATATTTTTCTAGGTTTTAAAAAAAAATCTCGATACACCCATAAAAATAAATAAATACTCTTTTTTTCCCACAAAATACCATCTATTTGTAAGCTACTACATTTTTATTTTTATTTTATCAATAAGTAATTTTATAAAAAAATAATTTAAATAGTGTATTTGTTAAGTACTCCTAATGAAAATTTACTTAAAAAATAGATTTTTTGTTATCAATTAAAAAAAATCAAAAAATTAATCTAAATATTTTGCTTTTAAGTGATTCTAATCTAAACATACTTTAAAAAAAATCGTTATCAATTTTTATTTTAAAAGAATAGAATTTTATTTCTTTTAATTGATATATTGAGAAAGAAAAATGTAAACCCCAAATCAAAGGACAATCTTGTCATTTTTGCACAAAAACTAACTCAAGAGAGAATTTTAATATTAATTTTAAAAATAAATAATATCATTATTATTTCTGAAATTCTAGAGAATGTAATTGCATTTGTAGAAACTTTTCAAAATAAAAATAATCCAAAAAAATCTATCTTACCCCATTCTAGGCTTTAATTCATCCCAAAAACTTCTTTCCCAAGAACCAATGGGTGTGTAGAATTCATGAGACCAACAATTGGAATAATAATCAAATGAATAAATTCCATTTTCCACTTGCTAATATGGCGCGTGTTTGTAACTGGCGGTTGGTGTCGCTGAATTGCAAGGTCGGTCGGAAGCTGAAGCATTTTGCTAGGAAGGCGGCCATGCAAAATGTTGGGCACCAAAATAGCAATTAAATGAATAAAAATGCTATTCTATAAGCAAATATTTTTTATTCATTAATGTGTCAAGGATTAGTCAATTAATTTTTTTATTTTCTTGAAATACGTTGTTCATATCACAGCTTTAATTTTAGTGGGTCCGATTTCATGTATCAATATTTCATCACCGTCGAACACAGACATCAAGAATAGTATGTAAAATTTAGTAATTTATGTGTAGTTTAGGTTATGATTTTTTTTGGTTTCTTGGTTTTTGATTTTGTTCGTATTTAGTGAATGATCAAAATTTATATTGTTCCGGTTCCTCCTGACAATAGGAGTCTGAAAATTTAAAAACTTTCATTTAATTTAGAAGAAAAAAAATCACTAAAGACAAAAAAAAATTATTCTAAAAAAATCATCTTCATCTTTAGTTTTTTTTTAAAATTAGATAAAAAATTATATTTTCGGATCCCCAAATACTTGAACTGCAACGATGAAATCTAAAATTAGACTGAAAAGAAGTCTGATCCAATATTAAATACCTAAAATTTTACTTAAAAAATTATACTATCATCCTATAATTATATATAATTTTATAAATTTAATCTTACTGAACAAATATTCTGATTCCGATGGACCTTTTGTTTTATATATGCTCAGATTGTGTCTATGAAGAATGGAGTCTAAAATGGTTGCGAACCGTGGAGAGGACCCATTGATTCACGACTCCAGCTAAGAGAGATGTGAGAAATGGACAGTCAAAGTCGGTTTAGCGTAGGGTATGGATCAAGTGATTGCTCCAAATACCCGTGCTCAATATCCAATGGATATATTTCAGAGATGTGAGAAATGGACAGTCAAAGTTGGTTTAGGGAAGGGTATGGATCAAGTGATTGCACCAAATACCCGTGCTCAATATCCAATGGATATATTTCAAAGTTACTATATCAGAAAAATAGGGGATTGGGTAAATTCGGTACATCCAATACCTGATTGAATGACTCTCGACATTTTTACTAATGCTGTGTTTGGATAAAAGTTTAGTGAGAAAAAAATTTAAAAAATATAGATAATCCAATTGTCTCGAATATTCGGATCGTCCAATTTATTTATTTTATTCATTTTCTTTACTAAATCCGGAATCTAAACACAACTTAAAGAAGTTAGATATCATATAAAAAATCACTTTGCATAAAAAATTCAAAAACATTGAATATTAGACATGATACAGTATGAAAGAAGTGAAAAATATATATACAAAGCTAACATAGATTGTAGATCAAAACTCTTAAAACAAAGAATACCATGCGTCGTTTTAGGGGTGCACAAAAGACCCGAGAACTAAACCATTGAGTCATAGTTCGGTTTTGGGTCTGAAAATTATAGACCTGTAGACTCCAGTTCGGTTCTCGGATCTATACTATTTTTGGATCGAGACACGAACCGAACTGAACTGACCCAACTTGGGAAACAAAGTCTAGACCTGATCATATAGTCATACAATGCACTCATTGAAGACTTTTGTGTGTTGGGTGTATATTTATTTTTTTGTGTTATTTTTTTTTCCAGAGCTTTAAATAAACTGTCCCACCCGACCCGACCCGATAGATATAGACCCGAGAACCGAACCGAACCGATCTTACTCGGGTTGGTTCAGTACCTTTGGACAATCGGGTTGATTCTGGGTCCAAATTTAGAGAACCGATCAAGGTCGGGTCGGTTCTGTAACAGACCCAGAATCGACCCAACATGGGTCGATTCTGAGTCTGTTACAGAACCGACCCGACCTTGATCGGTTCTCTAAATTTGACATGGGTCGATTCTGAGTCTGTTACAGAACCGACCCAACCCGACCCATACACATCCCTACCTTGTTTGATGGTTGTTTCGATAATCAATTTCCATAACACTTTGTTAAAAATTATTTTTTGACAACAATAACACCCATCGACTTTCTATCTTATTTGTTTTGGGGGGAAATGGCTTTAAGGGATTTGAATACATATTTTTTACATTTTTCTCAAAATTTGTGATTTTCGAAAACACCCTCCCAAACAAACTTTTGAAAACTATTAACAAAACAAGTTTTTGTGTGTTTCTGAAAAATCAAAACAGAGAACAAAAACGAAACAAAACATGGCAATATGGCACGGTCCAGCCTTTCAAAGCAAAACAAAGGAATGACAAACTTGGTAATTAGGATTAAGATTGTAAATACACGAAATATTAAGTTATACATGTAAATAAAACGGGTTCAGGTGGATATGGTGAGGGTACCGGTATTAGGGTTTAAGGGGTTGACATACCATATCTGTGTTGTATCCGAACATATATTTTATGCATTCTACCATGCCCAACCTGAGCGGGAGAAAATTAAATTGGGGCAAAGCTCGCTTCAAAATGTTTGGTTCGGTTTGAGGGTTGGGTTAAATTGCCCTTTTTAGGGGCCATAACGGTATTTTTTTTATTCATTTATTACTTACATTAACGCAGAGTATTGGGTCTCGTTTTCCCCTAACGCTCATTCTCCAAATTAATAAATATCTATAATACAAATTAAAACTTAGTTTGAATTTTAAATCTATCTTTCGCTATCTACGGTTAAAATCCATTTGAGTGAATCCAACGACTGAGATTTCACCTGAGATTTTTTTTTCCACCTAAAACTATCACTTTCTTCTTCTCAAAATATGTGGGACCCAATAGATAAAAACATCTAAAGTTGGACGTATGCTTTATCTATTAGATCATTTTTTTAGTGAGACCCACCAAAAAAAACTAAAACACACATTTCTTTCACTCTCATTTTTTATTTTTTTTATATTTAATATATTTTTATTTTTGATCAAACTTTTGACAATAAGAGTCTAAAAATACAAAAAAAATTATTTAATTTTGAAGATTAAAATATTTTTTTTTATTTTTAGTGAACGTTCTCTTAAATTATATTTTTTATATTTTTAAATTTTTTAAAAATATTAATCAATCGTTGAAAAAATTTACTAAGAACAATAAAATATGAAAAGAAAAATAATTTTCATTTGTAGCAATGTATCTCTTCATATATGTATGCAATGTATCTTTTATATGATATTTATATTTTATCTACTTTTTAGATTATAAAACTATAATAAGTACTGTTAACATGTGAATTTTTTTTTTGCGTACTAATTTCTAGTTTAACAACAAAATTGCACCTCATTTTTGTCCATACATGCACTTTCATCCACAATTTAACACAAATTTGGAAAGCTTCCTGAAGGTACACTTGACCACAATAGCCAACTGTAGGCCAAAAGGATGACGTAATTGTCCCATACTAGAGTTGTTGACACTTGACAGAGTTCAAATACCATCAACTACTGTCAGAAAAGGTGAGTGAATTTTACTGACCACCCTTAAGTTTTTTAACAAACTAGTAATTGTTCGTGCCTACGGACATTACGCAAATAAAAAAATAATAATATTTTTTTATTGATTTTGATGATTTTTTATCACAGAAGAACAAATAAAAAAAAAATCACAAATAAAACAGCTCTCAGTTATTTTCTCAAAAAACTAACTAACTAATCTAAAATTAACATAAGAGAGTTGCTTTTCTCACCCCCGACAATCCCACCCCCTCGATGTGACCTTCTTTTTTTAATTTTTAACTTTTACCCTCAATTCTTTCTCAAACTATAATTTTGCCATTCAACCCTTTTATTTTTTTTAATACCTATTTATTCTTTTTTTTAATACCTCTTGATTTTTTTTTTAACCACTACCCAATGAACAATAGCAATGGTTAATGCACACTTCTTACGAATATTCATAAGCTTTTCAAATATTTCATTATATTTTCACAGATATTTGTATACTTCCCACTCGTTAATACATTTTTTTCTTTTCATTTATCACCGTCACTTCACTTGTTGATGGTTAGCATTTTGCAACGTATAAGTGATTAATGCAAAACCAAACGTTACTTGGTACAACAATAGCCTTTTTGTTTCTAGTGGGTCACCAGTCCTTTGCTTATATGATTGGCACGTCCAAATTAAATTCAATATAATCCCCTACGATTCGTTCCAATTCCTTCGTACCTACAAAAATTAATTTGCGCTCCCACCATAGAAGATAGGGGTGCATATGGGTCGGGCTAAGTCGGTTTAGGGTCAGACTCAAAATTAATTAATTTTTAAATTTTGGACCTAGAATCTACCCGACCGTCTCAAAGAATCGAACCGAACCAAATTGCTCGGGTCCGGTTGGTTCTCGGTTCTGGGCCAGCTCTGGTGATAATCTAGCGTGGTGAGTGCACCGTATGTTTATAGGATCGGTTCTAGACTTCGGTTCTCGGTAAGAAAATTTGTAGACTCAAGAACTGAACCTAACCTATCGGGTCAAAAATTTTCAGACACAGAACCGAACCAACTCGACCCAATGAGGTTAGTTCGATTCTCGAGTTCGACAGGTATTTTGTGCACGCCTAATAAAAGAGATGATTTTGAATACAACAAATTACATATTCAAAATTTTTTTTCAAAGAAAAGTATTCAAAATTTAAAACGTGTGAATCGGGAATGGGGTCATTTTGAGTATGACTCCCATGCCACTAAATTTGAATCTAAATGGTGTTTTTAAATGGCCTTTCAAAGAAGAAATAGTGTTTGCTGAAAAATCCGAAACTAAATGGTATGTCTGTAATAACCTTGCATTAGTAGTGTCATTATTCTTAGTAGCACGTCCAAATCAGCTTTAAAAGAAATTGTTTTTGAATCATTTTATATGCCTTTGAAAAATCTAATATTTGTTTTTTATTTTCTTTCCACACACACCTAATAATTACACTGTATTTAGATCACGGACTTGACAAGGGAAAAAATTTAAAAATTTAGATGAGCTAACCGTTTTGGATCATTGGATTATCT